>VXAU01002932.1:41591-57844 GCA_013399695.1 Formicarius rufipectus | reverse complement strand
AGAGGCAAAGATGAAAATTTTATACTATTTATATTACTATACTTTGGTTGCATTTTGCATTGGAAATAAGCTGGAGGGAAATGCTACTGAATGTGAAAGTTGCATTTGTATGCAGTTGTGCTTGCCTTGATAGATGTGAAGAGGGTTGCTTTATTCTGAAAAAGAAGCTGGAATTAAGAGTGTGTGTTTAAGCCTTTATAAGGAACAATTATGATGTGTTTTTCAAAACAGAAATGTAACTAGTCGTGCTTACTGTGAACAGGCCAACTTTATGTCGAGAATGAAGTTTGACTAAAGAGCATATGATTAAGCTTTCATAAAAGTATTTTTAATGTATTTTTAAAGATACCAAAGAAGTTAACTTTGAAGCAGGAAACAGAAGCTTTGCTATTGGAAGTTACTGAGCTAATTAAGCAGCTGGAGGCTGATGGTGGGGAGGGGGAAGAAGCTTTGGAGTTGATGAAATAGTGAAGGAAAAAGCTTGGCATGAAAATTGATTGTATGTCACTTTGGAGGGTTCAGCAACTCCTCACAGCAGTGCAGAAAGGTAATGATGTTGAAACTAAGAATACTCATTATTTTTCAGGGAGTTCATTACCAAGAGTAAAAATTATGATATGACTATACTTGTGTTTACTGTAATAGGAGTACAATATTTACTCTTCTGAATTTGGTATGCTTGAGTAAATATCTGGGAGGGTGGTAAGGGAAAGGAAGTACTATGGAATGTTCAGCATTGCCTGAGAAATAATATGTTAGGAAGACCCTTAAGATGATAATAAATACTCAGTTTGGGACAAGAAATGAGAAGGTGAAACATACGTAGAAAAAACTGTGTTTGAATTAGAGTATAGATTAAATCAGAAATAAATAATTTCTTTTGAGAGAAATTTAAACATGACAAACTTGAACAAAGTATTCACATATTTAATAGAAACTTTTTGACATAACTACGGGTAGATATTCTTGAAATCCCAGATTCTTAGTGTTTGCTATTACCTTTTGTGATGAACAGGCATCTACACAATAGAATTACAGAAAAAAAGGGGGACACAGGGGGAAAGGAGCTACTTAGCAGTTTGCTGTTTGTGTTCTAGCTTATAGGTACTGTCTGAACCTGGGCTTATAGAAAAATAGTGTAATTCATCACAGTAAGTTGGTGGATGTAAAATCATGGTTGTATTCTAATGCATTTCCTGGTTCACATCACCCTGAGATTTTTTGACAAATATCTCACAGTCCAGAGCATGGTGACAGAGCAAGAACCTCCCATAACTATGTTTACTGATGGGTAAACATGAAGATCAGTGTATAACGAAGTTAAGACAGTCCCAAATGCTTCCTCCCCCTGTCTGTGAAGGTGAAACGTCAAATAGTGCAGAACCTTAACAATATATGAGAAAAATGTTTGTTTGTTTTAGCCAATAGCTAACTGTTGACTTGGAAATTAGAAACCTGTGCTAAGGTGCTACCAGTTTGCAAAGATTACTTTTCTTAAAAGCAGTTGCCTCTTAAGGACAATTTATGATGCCCTGGAAACAGAGGAGGAGATTGAATAAAGAATAAGAAATAAAAATCATTGACAGGATAGAAGATGGTATCAGGAGCAAATCCTGTGGCAACTGGTCAATTTTACAGAAGTAAAATACTGCAATAAGAGAAGGTTGATAATATAATCTTCATTCTTCAACACAGTAGCTCAGGATTTGTGCTGCAGGCATGTTACTTTTTACTTTCTGATGTTCATACCTACATCTAATGCAGCTGTAAATCATCTTTCTGTGTTGCTATGCATTTCTATTGCTTTTACTTTTATGTTTAACATTTTCTATAAATATAAAAAGTTTAGAATTGTAGAATATAATTAGCAGATTTTCACTTTTGTTAATATAAGCAATGATGCAGTATAATTATACTTTTCTGTTTAACATTTTCTATAAATATAAAAAGTTTAGAATGGTAGAATATAATTAGCAGATTTTTGCTTTTGTTAATATAAACAATGATGCAGTATAATTTTTTTTTTTAAGTGAAATAAAGCAGCATGAAGTTTGGCTGTGAAAATTGACCAATTTCCTCTCCCTTGATTTATCAGTGGGCTGTTCCAGTATGGTGATGTGTCCTTGGAATAAATTTGTAATTTTCAGGATTATAACCCTTCATAGTATTATCTATAAGACAAAAATATGCTAACATGGATTTGAGGATAAAGGGAAAAGACCCTCAGGGATGTTATAATTATCTCTAATCTAAGTATTACAAACACAGGAGTTTAATTAAGACTTTGCATGACCCATTCAGAGTAGACTCTGAATCCTGTTATTTCTTCAGACTTACCTCGATTTCCACTGTTCCTAGCTCCTGCTGCCTCTGTGTCCTGTAGCACACTCTGGTAATTATAGTGATGTAACCTATCCTCATAAGCTACCTTCCCTGTAGCAAAACAAAAATCCAGTGTAATCCACATTTTATTCATCTTAATGTTAGGCATCACTCTGTACGGTGTAGAAAGGTCACTTTCAGGCAATGTCTCTCTAACTTTTAGTAGAAAATAATTTTGCAAATTCGTGATTTATGTTTTGTTAACACAACACAATTTATCGACTTTAAGGGACTTCATTGAATATTGCTCAACTTCTTTCAGAGGTATTTTTTACATCAGTAAAATGTGCCTCTCAAATTTATTGCAAAGTTTACTGCTCTTGAAATAGTATCTGATTTTTTTTCTCATCTGATCATTTTGCTTTACTTTCCCTAGTTTCATACCAATAAATTTTCCACCAGCTCCTGCAGAGCACCATCTCTAACAAGATGTTTTTTACCTAAGAAAGATAAAATATATGTTGTTATTCATAAAACAGTGGTCTAGTCACATATTCTCTTGTAAAGATCCATAGGAAAGTTATGCCAAAGTCAGAAAAGTAAAAGGAGCGAACTGAGTTAGGACTGATGTACTTCTGTGTGACAACACAAATTTATTTTTGTTTGGTTTTTTTAGGGCTTTTTGGTTGGTTGGTTGGTTTTTTTGTTTGTTTAGGTTTTGTTTGGTTCTTTTTTTTTTGTTTGGTTTGGTTTGGTTTTTGTTTGTGTTTTCGTTCACTTTGAGTTTGTAGCCTTGGTTTAGCTTTCTTGAAACCACGTTTAGTTCAGGAAGTGTCTCTGAACTGAAAACAGTTTTCATATTAAAAGGGTGTGGAATCTATGCTTGCCCTGTTCTTCCTCTACATCAACATATGTCATACATCAACATAGCTGGAGGCTAGGAAGCTTGGTAGAGCTGTTCTCGTGTCATAATAACCTCCTCTAGATATGCCTTAAGGCTAGATGTTTTCATTTCCTTCATAAACCAAAACCACCCCTGGCTTTGAACATTTGCTAGATTTACATACTAGGACAATTAAGTATGAGTTTATAAAACAGTTCCAATCCTAATGCAATATTTGGTGATTTTTTTTGGCCTTCAAAGTAGTTTATATCCTTAGCATTGTATTTCCTATATAACATATAACATATTTCCTAATCTCAGTGTGTATTTATGGTGTCATTCAGATACTCACCTTTTGTTGTGCTAATTATCTTTTTAACGGAATTTGAAATGTGTGTTCAAGATACCTTGGAGCTACGATGGCATTTTCATTGTAAACGCCGTCAGCTGCCACAGGTAAAAAACCAAATGCTTAAGAAACAGGCAAGGGAGAGATTCGGGAAGGGACTTCATGAAGAAACACAGCCCTCTGCTGGAAGAAAAGCTGAATCCAGAGCGCAAAGCTGTGAAGGTTGTGTTACTGGCATATGAAATGGTAGAAACACACCATATGAAGAGGTTTCTTTTAGAGCCTTTTCACTACATAGCTGCATACCCTTTCAGAGAACAGCAGTCTTTTGGAAGTACCAGTGTGTTCTACATTTTGTATGCAAAGACTGTAAACTGTGTGCCTGTACCACTGCATACGGGCGCTGAATGCAGACAATCCAGGGAGGATAATGCTGTTGCCCTTTAATAAATGTCTCTTAAGAAAATGTCTTATTCATGGAATGTAATTCTAACTCTGTAAATGGATTTCATGTGGGATTTTTCATGGGAAAGGTAAAAGGCATGTATCTAATATTTGCATAGATTCTGCTCACATTTTTCACAGACATCTGTGTTTCAGAATACGGAGATGTCAGAAGCTGTCAAAAAAAGTTTGCAAAATGCAGTTATTCTTAGATGCTGCTGTACATTTTTCCTAATTTATTTGTTTATGTAATTTATGAATTGTTTTATTGATAATAATGATAATAATATATTCTTTTTTTGATAATAAATGCCTAATGTGGATAATGCTAGTCCAAAACTGGAGGCATACTTTGTTACTTCAAGTTCAGATGTTAGTAATAATTATTGTTTTCTAAATATTTTCTATAAAGAGTATAGTCTCTTTTTCAAGGTACTTACAGTTTTAAATGGTTTCTTTTTCTGTGTGTGATTCATAATATTGTTTCTTTTAATTTGTTTTATTTTTAATTCCTATTTGGAAGACTCCATAGTCATGTCAAAATATTTCTAAAATGAAAAAGTTAATTGCTATCACACAAATAATACGAGAATTATCACGAATTAGTTCTGACTTAGGGAACAGCTCACAGTTCTCCCAGTGCTGTATTTGAAACCCTAATTAAAACTAAAGTTGGTAGGTTGTTTCTTTTTTAAATTTTATATCCCTTTTTTCTTGTTAATGCCTTAAAATACATTGTATGCAGTTAAAATATTGAGATGTACTAAAATGCAACTCAGAAAGTAGAATTAAAATATTTTTTTCTAAAACCCATTTTGAATAATTTTTTTTTAGCACAGTCTTTTTTTCTTTCTTTGCAAAAAGTGACACTACATAAGAAGAGAGATTTGGTGTTCCTGTATTTATATGTATTTATCTTATTTATGTATTTAATGTCAACAGAAATTCTAATTGTCAAGTAAATTACCTGTGAGTTTTATTGTGTTCTAACTTATGTATTGTTTGGTACTCAGGTTTGTTTTTTCCTTAAGAAAGAAGATGATGCTTAGCTTTCTTTGCAATTAAAACAGTTATTTAATTTTGAATCTCCAGTTTTTAATATCCAGAGAACTAATTTAAGCAGGGAAGAGCTAGATTAAAGTAAAGATTTTCTATCATGTTATTTGTTTATATTTATAATATTTTAAAAAGCAGAGACAACAAACATGCATATCTCTATCTGAGAGTTGTTACAAACTGAGTATCCCAATACTATTTATACTGTTGAGAACGGTGTTCAGTGTCTGCCTTGTCCCAGGCTCCTTCTTTACAAAGGTGCCTGCCAGGCTTGCACAGTCTCTGTGAGATGTTTCAGTTATGATTTTGTCAGACTGCTGAATGAAAACTCCATTGCTTCTTTGCACATTATTTCTTTCTTTCTGCTCCAGAGGTCACTATATTCCCATGAAAGTATCCACCTTTCCAAAATAACTCCAAAGTTTTGTAACAGAATGAAAATCTTCTTGCTAGCATTTTGTCATATTATGCAATTTTACAGCACATTCTATTGTCTTTTTCTAGGACTTAATCTTTAAGCATAAATTTTTAAGAATACTAAGAATCAATCAAATCCTGAAATTGTGTGTTTGTTGTTGTTGGGTTTTTTTTTTGTTTTTTTTTTTTTAAACATTATGTATGATTTGTGTCTAACATCTTTCAGGAAACTTATTTTATTTTCTTAGACATCAAAAATATACAGTGGTGTTTTCCTTGAGAACTCATGGAACTAAAATAGGCAATGAAAAGAAGTGACCATCAGATTATCAAGCTGAGCTTTAGTAACAATGACACACCGCTAATGGCCACTCAGTGACAGGTATTCTCTCCTTTCTGTGGCTGAGTACACAGACAAAGGGTCAGGACCAAGAATAACTATGCCAAAGAACAAGAGTACCGAGTACTTTGATATTTTGTAGGAGGTTGCACTCGACCTTTGCTGCATATACCTATGGCTCATTGCCAGGCTTTATTTGGCAAAGTGGCAAGTGACACTTACAGGCATAATTGAAAGACATCGGTAAATTTTCAAAATAACCTGAGTGGCCATAGCAGATATTTCTCTACTGCAGACATGTGACAACAACTGCTATTCAAATATCAGGTATTTAAAAAACTCTGCATGGTAATTTATATGGAGTATATGAATTTCATAGTAAGTAATGAAATTTGGTTCATCTTATTCATTCAGAATTACTGGGGTATTCTGTATATACTGGAATTTATATGCCAACTCCATAATTCAAGTTGTGCTACGCAATGACTCAATTGGCTCAGTATGCACTGTTCTGATGTTCCAGGGAGTTAATGTTATAAAGTGCCTCACATACAGCAGTAGCTGAAAACCTCTTCTGCTCACTGATGCTTCATTCAAGGCAATACGACTAATTCTAATGGTTGAGTTGTATGTGCAAACTCATGTCCTTCGTAACCTCATTTCAGTAAATGTTAATTTCCCATCCCAGCAAAATCATTTCAAGGGACTGTCCCACCCATCTCCCATTTCCCGTTCCTTGTAAAGGATCATTTTCATTCAAATTCACTGTAGAGTTGGCCTAATTAGTTTACTTAAGAGCTGTAGAGGAGCAATTACCGAGTTGAAGAAAAGTTTCTTGTTACTGAGTTTCTTGTTTTTTAAAGAAGTGAGAACTTTAGAAGGACGTCTTGTATGTGAAGATCTATTTATCATCTCAGGTTAGTGCCATGTGTGTTCAAAATGAAGACACTGCAGTTCTCTTACTGCGGGATGTCTGTTTCCATACACTTACCCACTCAGTTCACAGGAAGTACTGTGAACACAATATGCTTCCTGATCATATGTAGAAGAGGATTATGTTTATTGGAGAAACAGTGGATTTCCAAAAATTTCCTGGCCAGTAGCATTATATTCCTCAAAGAGGTGGGTGCTCTGTGCCTGCTAGACAAATAGGTGATTCTAGAATGCTGTGGCACTCTTTATGCTTCCAAATATGACTGAACTACAGGAGCTACTCTCACCACCAGCACAGGTGGAGTATCTGTAAAAGCTGTTATTTGCTTCTGCTCACTGAGTGCCTGTCTGCCAAAGATGATTCTCATCTATATGTATCTAAGAATCTTATGCCACATGTCAACCCATCTTTGCCAAGAAAACAGCGAACTCTAGAAGCTGTTACTAACAGAAATAAATGTGGTCATTTTCATTGTTTACAGGCTTGACAGTCTCTCTAGAAAGACAGAAAGAAAGCAGTATGAATAACTTATTGTTGTGGCTTAACTCCAGTAGGAAGTTGAGCTCCACACAGCTGGTTGCTTGCTTCCCTTGAACCAGGATGGTGTGGAGAAGCAGAAGGGTAAAAATGAGAAAGCTCATGGGTTGAAATAAATACAGTCTAATAGAAAAACAAAACAAAGCACACCAAAAAAAAAATTAAAAAACACACACAAAAAAAACCCACAAAAAAACACAAAATCAACAAACAAACAAAAAATAAAACCAAAAAAACAAAAGCACACAAGCAAAGCAAAACAGGGAATTCATTCACCTTTGCCCGTGGACAGGCAGGTATTTCTGTCATCTCCACGAAAGCCAAGCTCCATCACATCTGAGAGTCACTGAAGAAGACAAACACCATTGTTATGAATGAACAATCCTCTTCCTCTCTGTAGCTTTATATGATGAGCATATGCTATGGAATATTCTTTAGGTCAGTTTGGGGTCAGCTGTCCCAGCTGTGTCCCCTCCCAATTCCTTGTCCACGCTCAGCCTGCTCACTGGTGAAGTGCAGAAAAGGCCTTTACCCTGTGTAAACACTGCTAACATTGCTGTGTTATCAACACTGTTTCCAGCACAAACCCAAAACATAGCATCATAAAAGTTACTATGAAGAAAATTAATTGTATCCCAACCAAAACCAGTGTACTTAGACATAGCCCATTGTAATTCCTGCATTAAGTCAGTGAAGTGTCTTTTTTTTAGGCTTGTCTACCACGAAGGCCAAACCCAAATCTTCAAATAACTGAGTAGCTGAGAGAGCTGAGGGTACTGTGAGTGACCATTTTATTTGATGTATCAAATAGAAAGAATTTTTATACTATTTAACCTGTAAGTCAATTGCTTTAGTAATATATGGTAGAATAAAACAAGGCACACAGTAGAATTTGGGGGGAACGTATCTTGGTCCCCTTCGTGAAAGGACCCACTCTCAAACGGGCATAAAGAAGAGGTCATAGCAGCTGTAGACATTTTCTTCTGGTTTAATTATTTTTTTTAAAAAATTCTTTCTTCAAGAAATAATTGAAATTACTAAGTGTGATTGTTTTGCTTGCCATTTACAGTACTCAATATACCAGAGTAAAGAACTGCACCTGATAAACTAGAGGGGATAGGTTGTATCATTTCCAATTTCTTTCGATCGTGGCATGTTGGCAACTTTATTTCAAAATCTGTCTACTGCTCAGGATCGTGAAACACCTATTTCAGTCCCATAGAAGGAGTGCTTGGTGCCTGCCTCAGAAGCTTACAAATTACTAAGCCTTGAAACACAAAGTAACACCGACTTTTGCAAAACAGCACTCTTCCAGTGTATTTTGTGGTAGTTATCAACATCAGGAAATCATTACTTTGTCTAATAGGACTGGTGCTTTTGATGTCTGCTGTCCTGGGAGATCTGTGCCTGAGAGTCAGCTAGAGCAGAAACCTCACTGGTGTTTTCTTGAACAGAGGAAGGCTATTTAGGTGCAATAATTGTGTTTCTTTAGAGTGTCACATCACTTTGGATCTCTTTGTCATTGGCACTACACAGCAGAACTAAAGAAGGATCATAGCTCTTTCTGTAATATGTTCATATCTTAATATGGGAGCAGGAGTCATCCTGGGTAACACACATCTACTCAAATGATGCTGCTGCTTGAGAACTTCCCAGTCTTGCAGTCAATAAAGTGTTCCTGCACTTGTAATATGATCCAAACTGTCTATGTCTCAGGAAGGATGAGTCAGTATAGGATAAAAAAACAAAATGTATTTTACTGTAGGAGGGATGGCTTAACAATACTAGACAACTTCTATCTGTCTGACTTGTTTGTTTTGTCCTCATGTCTGAAATTTTCCTTTTTTGATTTTAAACTTTACAGTGAATTTCTTGGTCTGCTTTTTATTGAGTTCAGGATAATCTATATTAGAGGTATTTTTGCTAATTATAATTCATTACCTCTAAGGTAGATTCACAGTCAACACATTTATTTTTAGTCGACTAAAGCTTAACTTCTTAATTTCAGAGCCTATTTTGGACTCTGAAAAGAATATTAGTTTATAAAAAATTAAAATTGTAGTCAGATATATAGATAAATTGGAAGTATTTTATTATACAAAATCTGAAACCAGAATTTTGTCATAACACTTGTTAAAGCTGGAGTGACTTCTGAAAATAATTCTCCAATTAATGTCACTATGTATGTCTAAACAGAAGAAGAGGTATGTGAAATAATACTTGTGTTTGTTGTATATGAGGCTGCAAATGCAAGCTTCACAATGTCTCTACAGTGTTTGGAATTTAAATTATAGCTTAAAAATGTATATAGAGATGATCTGATCAAATACTCATTATCTCTTCCGTGGGTTACAGCTGAGACAAATCAGATAGCATGGACCCTGATTCTGTAACTTGTTAAGTTCATTGCAAACCTCATGTTGATTTTAATTATGGGAAAGATAAGGTACTGAGTAAGTATTACCAAAAATGTCATGTGATTTGTTACTATCTATTTGGGTACTCTGCAAGTCAGTTTAATGTTTCACTGGCATATTCATTGTTCTGTCAACTCACCTGAGTTAGTAGCTGCTGACAAAAGTTGTTAGCAATGGTTATAGTGGCCATTGCTGGAGGTGATTTTAACATGTAATACCATAATAAAAATTGTTAGAATTATACTTTCTTTTCAATTTTTTTAAAAATTTTATTTTTACTATTCCATCATATGCTTACTATTAAACTTATTTCCTTATCAATTCACATTTACAGAGTGTGATCAGCAGCTATTTGGTTTTGTCCTGTTGCAGGGAAATTGCTGTAATTTGGGAGTGTACACCTTAAGATGTATACAATGGTAAGTATTGATTTGTATTGCCAACCTTCTTCGCTAGCCTATATTCTCTGTGACTTAGGGCTGTTACTTTGTTCATTTTCCCTTTCTTTTTTTCTAAAGCAACTTTTGTTATTTTCAATGTGCTTTCACAAGACTTCTTCAATTTATGACCTTTCCAGGATGTTGTCTGATTGCTTTTCATTGCTCTAATACACTTTTCTGAAATGGATTGAAAGGTATTACAAACAATATTCCAAATTAAGCTGTGGCACTGACATTAAGAAGGACATATTAGTCTCTTTTTTTTTCTCCCTAATATTTTTCATCACATGTCTTACTTAACCTAACCATTTTAGCTACTTTGACTTGGCTAAACGTTGAGTAGACTTTCTGACTGTTTATGGAAACATGTACATGTTTTTCTCAATTAGAAACATTAATTGAGAATTTTAAGATGTACTTAGTTTCTCTGATCTTCTCCTTGGTTTTGAGTTTGGACACTAAATGGCATGTATTGTTGTGTTCCCGAGTTACTTAGTTTGTCTTGAAAATTTTCTTAAGTTTTTTAGTTTGTTTTGGCCTTGCCTATTGTAATCACATTATATGAAGAATTTTAATTTCACTAGTTCTTGTCCTTTCACATAATTTGTAAAGATATCAAAGCAACAAGTATGAGATTTTGAGATACCATGCTTTGACCTATTCTTTCTCTGAAAATTGATTGTTTATTCTTTACTTCTGCATTTTTATTAATATTAGAATTCTTCATCTTGCCTTCTGACTACTTCACTTTTTGAAAGCCTTTTATACAAGATTTTTTTTTAATTCCCTCTAGAATCTGTCACTGTGTCACAGCTGTCATCTTGCTTAGCACTTATAGGGCAGCGTTTTCTATTTTGTTTTGGTAGTCTTGGTGCAAATCACAGCTCTAGAGATTGTTTCTTGCAAATGAAGCAAAGTGTGGTGTTTTCCTGTAACAATCCTTTGTTCTGAGGTGCATTGAAATTTCTTTGTTCTTTTGTTCTTTTGAAGGAAGTCATAATCTAAGTAAAATACTCATGATAATGCAATAGGTAAATAATACCAGAAATAAATTATCTATACTGACAGAAATATGCCATGTACGCTTGCTGTTTCACCTAGTTATGTGACTTCCTATTCATACCACAAGACAGTGATGTAGACTGCACCTTGCAACCTATTTTGTGTGACTGTGAATTAAGCTAAAAATGCTAATGAAATCAATGTTTTTAGGAAAATAAGTACTTTCAGGAAAAAGTCAAGTAGAAAACTGTTCTTTGTATCCCTCGATGAAGAATTTTTATTTATTTTTCTTACTATGTCTTTTAAATTTTTTTCCCAGATGTTTGCTAGACTGGTAGTTAAAGTCATGCTTACATTACAGAGCAAGTAGACCTTTTAGCTGCCATCTGAGGGAGGCTAGAATAACATGTGGTATCAATAGGTGTGAGAAAGCCAAATTTGTGGTGGCAGAGACGTGAAAGACTGTTGTGCAAGTCATACTATTTTCTTTATGTTCAGTGCCATCACTGAGGAAATGGTAACATTGCACAAAACTGAAAATACTGAGGCTGTTGTACATTATAGGCTGTTACTTTTACACATACGTTGTGGCTGATAATGCTGTAATTTTTCATGAGAGAACTAAAACTCGGAAATTACTCAATATATATTCTGGGACACTTGGCGAGGTAAGTCTTTACTCCACTACAGAAAACTCTGGAAGCAAATAAAGAAAGAAGGTCTATCAAATAATCTTGTAGGAATGGCTCTTGAATTAGTGATAATGCTTCTTTATGGTTGTTTTCTGTTGTCTTACTGCATTTAAGTATGCAACATTTGTTCAGGATTTTTTTGGATTGTAATGCAATAGATGTCTGTAAAATTCATCTAATGTTGGTCTTAGTTCTGCGGTGGTGGATTTATCTTGCCATTTAAGGCACACTTTGGGATATGTTATTGACCAGGGTAGTTTTCTGGGGAGCATGGAGGAAATTATTTTCCTGCCTGAAACAATAATAAAATAAGGTACAAACACCAGCAGCCATTGTAAAACTTTAGCTTGATGTGACTCCATTTATTTTGCCTTTTGCCAAAACTATTCCCATACACAGATATTAAAAAAAGGGTTTTTTCAGCCTATAATAAGGCCTAAATATGTCATGTGTGAGTGTTTTCCTGATAATTAGTGTAGTTATTATTATGTTGTTCTGTAATTATGGTAAATTTTCCTTTTTATAATGCTGTTAAATATGCTATTCAGATTGAAAATAAAGTCCTTATCCATTCCTTTGACCTCACCTACAAGTTCCTTTTAACATGAAAAATTGATGTCAGTAAAATATTTACCTCACTAATGACATTTGTCCACAAAATTATGGTGAAGTGTGCTGACAAAGTGAAGATGGCTCTGAAGTAGATTAAATGACTAGCAGAGTGTTGACTTCTATTTTGTTTTGTGTGTGAGGTATGAAACAAAGCCTTGTGTTTAACTACACCGATACCTGCATGGAGATCCAGTGTTGGCAGGCTGTTTAAGTGCAAGTGAAATGGTAGCATGAGTAGTTTTCATATCTGGCTGAAATTGCATGAACGGGTTTTGAATTTTGAAATTCTCTCATGCTTACCTGTTCAAGAAATGTAGTAGAGAATCAAAATAAATCTTTACTAATTCCTATCTGATTTACATTTTCCTTTATGGAGAGGGACTACCTTGGAATATTTCCAATTAAATGGATTCACTTTCTGTGTATTTCTATTAGGAATGAGTTAAAGCATTCTGAATTTATTTGGACCAAATACTGTATGAAGTTAAAAGAAACAGAGGAGAAGATTATAAAGGATGAAAAACACCTTGAGGAGTTAGTGAAGCAAAAAGCAGAAATCCAGGAAGATGCAAAATGTTGGAACAGTAAAGTGAGTCTTGAATATTTATAAACAGACAAGTAAATGAGTATCTTTTATTGAAAAGTACATGAATGCCTGAATATTTTGTATCTTTAAGAGTTAAGGTCCTATGCAAAAGTAAAAACATAAATATGGATTTTAAAATAAGAAGTGATAGATTCCATAGAACTCTCTTGTTTATTATTTTGTTTTAGTATTATTTTTCATCTTTAATTTAAAAATGTCATAACCATCTTACATTCCTGTAAGTGACCTGGATGTTTTTAGTCATTGGATGCATCTGCTTAACATTGTTTATCTTCTTAAATCATCTGGAAGCAAGTGTGCATTTAATGGGACAGTGTAAGTGTCCGCTGGAATTACCAGATTTTTTTACCTGAAATGGCACATGATACACTTTTACAGCATGCGTAGTGATACCTTATTTTACTTAAAATTCCTATGCTCTCAGCTATATTTGTCTAGAATTAATTTTGAAATTTTGTCCTTTAGAAACAGTCTAAAATCTGCACTGGAGTTTCTTACACTACCTGACTGTGAGTTTTCAGTTAATTTATAGCTCCAAATGTGGAACCAGTAGAAAAGGCCTAGAACAGGATTTAGGTGCAAGCAACAGAACTTGCTAATTTTTCTACATGTATGCATGTGTATGTAAACAAGTGTAAATCAAGTATTAAATTCTCTTGTATGTGCCCAATACCACTGTGGTTAGTGCTAGGTCTTGCTAAGGCTCCAGTGGAATCCAGAAAACAGGTGGAGGATTTCTGAGAAGCTGAATGTACCAAAGATATCCAGAACTTCAAAAAAAAACAAAAAAACCCAAAACAAAACACATCCAAAAACCCAAGGCATTCCTCTGCAGAAGTGAAAATACAGTCATATTACAGCCACTAATGGGTATATTCTTGCCATTTTTGTCCAGCTATGTATTACAGTTCTCTTTTTGTTACTGATGCCAGCAATTGCTACCAACTGATATCTAGAACACAACTGTATTCAAATAGAACCAATACTTATTAGTAAACCTTTTTTAAAATTATTTTTATTTTCCTTTCTGGGTGTTTCCAGCTGGGTTTGATGCCCTGATATACTTCAGCAGGTACTAACAGGGTATAAGACCAACATAAGAGAGACACATGCACAACAGGGATAAGGTGGAGCATGGAACTGTTCAATTAGGTGATCACCTAAGTTTATGCTAAAGTTTAGCATGAAGCTGATTTGTTATTGTCAATTTTCTTCAAAAATATAGCTAAGGCAACAAATTGAATAAATATTTATAAGTAATAGTGCTGATTCTTCTGATCATCACAGAAAAGTTGTGGAGCTAATGGAACTTATTTAGGAATCAAGAAAATATTGGGATTATTTTTCAGTGATTTAGTAGGGTTTGAATTGGATGCAAATTATAACATGGCAATTGTCACACACAGCAATGAGTTTGAAGAATTAGTGATGTAAATGGATTTTTTTGACATTGTTTTTCCTCACTCTTCCTTCTTGTTTTAATTCATGCTGTTTTTTTAATTTTATATGTGACCTGTTAGGAGTGTTTCAACTTTTGACACTGCAAGGACAACTCTGAGTTTTCTTTTTATCATGTTACTCAGATTTACATTACAAAAGATATCTGTATTAAATCTTTTCTCTATATCTACATGGGCTTTGCTTTTCAAAGATTAGAAGAAACTCTTCTTTTAAAACTGATCTGGTACTTAACTATTACTCCTTTTTTCTTTTGTCTTCATTAATTACCTGCACAGTGTGACATTATTTCAAGTCATTCCTGTCAAAATGTTTGCTCTAAAAACACTGAAATGCTAGCAATTTAAAAACTGGGACATTTTGCTCATATTTAATCAGTTGGTTGTTGTTTTTTTTTTACGGTAAGTGCAAAAAGAAAACATAAAGTAATCCAGAAGTAAGCAAACAAAAAGGTTTTCAAGATNTTGGTTGTTGTTTTTTTTTTTCCTCTATAGATGTAGCCAATTTCTCTCTGTCTTTCTCACACATCCCCTGAAGTATATTTAGAATCATAGAATCAGAGAATGTTTTAGTCTGGAAGGGACCTTAAAGATCATCTAGTTCCAGCCCCATGGGCAGGGACACTTTTCACTGGTCCAGGTTTCTCAGAGCCCTATTGGACCTGGCCTTGAACACTGCTGGTTTTGGAACATTTTATTTCTTAGAGTATTTTACATATTGAGAGCCTTAATAGTTTGCTTTTTTTATCTCCTTTTTCTGAATTAGTTAAAGGTGTTTTGTTGCAGTTTTTTTTCCCTCACAGATCACGTTTTATAATCCCTAACCATTCAGGTTAGGACTTTCGGTCTCCAGCTAGTTAGGAAGGTACAGCCATAGAGGGACACTTGGCAGAATCTTGGAGAAAAACGAAAGAGCTGTGACATTCTCATCAAGATATCACGACAAAGTGTGTATGATTTCCCTCCTTAGCTGATGGACTTAGCCACAAATGTTCCTCTGTAAATCTGTTCTTCATCATATGCTTGAGGTAACAGTAGGAAATTACATACCATTTAAAGTACTTGTGTCCTAATTCTGTCCTGATATCCCCCCTATAGTCTCTAAGACCCTTGTCAACCTTGATACTGATAGACCAAATAAAATATTTGCTGTCTGGGCATATTCCAGTTAGGATCTTATCACCATGTGACTGTGAATTGTATAGGTAAGTTCTGCCAGGATAGAGATGTTGTTTCAACCTCTGCAGAGTAAGGAGATGTGAGGGAAACAAAGTGCTGAATGTCCGTAGCTATGCCTTTATCTATCTAAAGCCACTCTAGTTCCCTTATCTAGTTGTTGGTTCCTTCCCTAACATCCTAATTTTTCCTTAAGCTCCAGTGATTGATCTATCTTTGATTACCCCAGAGAAGTGGATTCTCCGTTCCTGGAAGTATTCAAGGCCAGATTGGATGGGGCTTTGAGAAACCTGTTCTACTGAAAGGTGTCCAAGTGGGCTGGAGCTAGGTGATCTTTAAGATCCCTTCCAGCCCAAACCGTTCTATGAACCTCTGAAGGATTCTATGAAGAGTGAAGTTGAGATAGCAAGGAAAAATTTGGAACTGAGAGATACTTAAGGTATTTTGCTTAATTATACCACATATGTCATGTCTGAATTAGCAGGCTGTGAGTGTGTACTTTTCATTACAAAATATTTTCTAGAAGGAATATTTGAATAATACAAAAAAAAAAAAAAAAAAAGAAAAA
>VXAU01002932.1:27841-41581 GCA_013399695.1 Formicarius rufipectus | reverse complement strand
AAAAACCTTCTTTTGAAGAGGAAATACCTTTTCAGACTGCCATCTAATCTAGTCCCAGAAAATAGAGTGTAGACTGAATAAAGAATTCAATTCAGAAGTATAACATTTCAAATCTTGCTTTAGTGGAAAAACAGGATTCTTGGTCAGCCTGGTATAATCCCAGATTTCTATTTATGACTTTCTTATGATAATTTAAGGTAACTCTTAGAAGGATTTCCTGAAATGCTATTTTGTGGGACTCTTACACTATCTCAATTCTACTTTCAAGACCATTGACCTAGATGTAACAGATCTAAAGGGAGAAAGCAATTGCTAATCCCTCCTAAAAATTAGAAGTTGTGCACATTCCTTTTACATTTTATGGATTGTATGGACAAAGGAAGAGGACTGTTTGTAGGTCTTTTTATTTGAAAGTCCGCTTTTATATTTTTGGAGGTTTTGACTGAATAAGAAGAGTTTTAAGTGAAGGGTAAAACTAAATATAGTTGAGGGGTTGCCATTAAGTGCTAAGTGAGAGACTGAATCATTAGCTCTGATCAGAAAATTTAAATTCTTTGGTCTGCCACTTATTTGTTGTCTTATATTGCAGCTATTTTGCATATCAGATCATTAGTCTGATGCTCCAAGACTTTTCCAACCTTTCACAAACCTTCTCAATATAATTATGCTTTATTTTTAATTTTCCTTTCCGAGTACATTGTGATTTATGTATGGTCTTTTGTATTGCAGAAGAATTGCAGTGTTGTGTGGAACTGCTATCGCAATGTGGTTCTCTAAGTCAACACACTGTCTCATGTTATTCTAAGAATTTGAATGCTTATTTTGATTAACTGTGTCCTAGCAGAACCTGCACATGTTACTTCAACAGGACTAAAAAAGAGTGACTGTCCACTTCCTATGAGGCTGCAAAATAGAGAATTGTCTTCAAGTGTTCCTCCTAGAAAGGGTGACAGTGTATCTTTCCTTGCATACTTGCATTTAGAGCATGCACTACATAGAAGAAATGCATCTCATGGTCACCTGATATTCCAGAGGTATGTGAAGTTTAGATAGTCTCATTTCCAGTTCTGTTCTTTTTCTTGATGTGTGTGTGAGACAGAGTGTTCTGCATTCTCCATTTAAAAAAATGAATATCATGTTTTTCTCAGTGAGAAAATATGGGCCTGTTGAAATGGACCTGCTTTTTATAGTCAGAAGTATACTTCAAATTAGAGTGAGGGCATTGATGAGGAAATCATCACACACACTGATACTGAGTGCTGTGCAGAAGCATCCAGAAACAGGGTTGCCTTTGGGAAAATGATAAGGAATTCTTTTTTTTTTTTTTTTCCCCACAAAATATTCCAAGACTGATCTCCATGGAACTGGTGATTAATTTTAGAAGGATCTAAAATACAAAATTTATACAAATTTGGGTGGGGAAAAAATTTCCATTGCTGGAATGCTCTGGGATTTGTTGCCTATATGAACATTCTCTCCCTATCTGTGTTACCTTTCCTTCATGTTATGTTAAACATTTTGGATGAAAGAAACTTGGGAAAAGCAGTGCATTTGACCTGATATTAACTTGTTTCCTGTGAAGACTGTGTAAATCTTATGGATCCTATTAGACCAGAAAAACTCAGATCTGCATGCTATGAATGGGTGCTAAATGTATGAAAGCTTAAGAAAAGATAAATCAAACAGTGTGCTTCTCAAATTGGGACAGAGTTCCTGAGTAACCTGCAGAATCTGTGATATGTTTCAACACTTTAATATATAGAATGGAGTATGAAACACATTACACGAAAGAACTTCTTTCACCAGCAGTCCACTTGCTTTTCTGCTTGGAATATTTATGTTTCCTTGCATTCATGCTTAAAGTGTTTTGACTTCCAGAGTCATGGGTAGCCTTGTATGCATCAAAGCAATTTTGCTGCATGTGAAAGGTATAGGAAATCAGCATGAAACTGTTATAGTTTAGTTCCATTAATTTCCTTAGAGCTTCAGCACACATCTGCTTACTCTGTACTGTACAGATGAAATACTGTATTGGCTTTGGTATTTTGAAATCTAAGTCTCTTTATAGCCATAGACATTTTGGAAGGAATCTGTGAAGCCATTTAATCATTGCCTTCCCCAAAAGATGATTTGCTCTACTTATACACATTTTAAGAGGTAAAGAGGTAAAATTTTTAGGGTTTTCTGTGTTGGCTGTTTCAAAACTTCGCTAAGCAAGGTGAGTAGTTAATTGTCTGGTGGCCTTTTTTCACTACGTTCTTCAGGTAATTTGTTTCTGGTATAGAATTCTTTTTCCTACATAGTCCTTGCTATGACTCACCTCTGAGGCAGGGTAACAGGTTCTTACTAGTCAGTCCCTTGGGGCAGATTAGAGTGAAATGATACTGAATGAGACACCTTTTATGGAGTGCACCAGTGGTGTAGTGGTATCATGCAAGATTCCCATTCTTGCGACCCGGGTTCGATTCCCGGCTGGTGCATGGAAAACTTTCCCCACACACTTGTATGTGTCAGGTATAGTGTATCAAGATGTATTTGGGCAGTGTGTTTTGTTCTCTTTTTTTGTGCCTTTTGTTACCTGAATTTTGTGAAAGGTAATTAAGTTGCTGTGGACTTACTCTCTCTTATACAGGTGTTTCGAGGACTATTTAAACTGCAAAACTGTATATGTCATAACCAGCAGTTCACATGGACTGAAAGAGAACTATGCAGTGTGTATGTATGAAATAATCCATGATGCTTAGTCCTTGATGAACTCGAAGTCTTTGAGTTTTGTAAGGTAAATTTTGTTTTCTTTCATTTACTAAGCTAATGACACCCTGTATTAAAGAAGCTGATCTTTGACAGAAATACTCTGATCACTAATTCAGCTAAGGAAATATGTGAAAGCGCCAATCTGTTCTGGGTTTGCAGATTAAGTGTCAGAAACAATGTTGTATATCCTGTGAAGGTCCTTACGATGCCATTTACATTTATCATTCTAAGTCAACAGATAATCAATGGTAGTACCAGTTTATTTTTCAGTGATCCCATTTTTCTTCAAAGAAACATTCTATTGAAAAATATTAAGTTCTAAGATTATAGATATTTTATTCTGTCAGTTAAAGCAATATCACTTTTGTCTATAGGGGGTTTTTTGATAGTTGATTCAGGTTGGATTTTGCTGTGTAATCCAAGAGTGCGATTGAGTGGTATTTTAAGTTCATTTCTGTTAAACAGTTAATTTCTACTTTTGTATGCAAATAAACTAAAATTATTTCATGTGACATAAGAATTCTGCAAATAGCAAATACTTGTAATTTGAACTCATCAGCTATATGACTAACCTGCGCTGATATGAAGTATCCTGTACAATGCCATTTATCATGAGAAAGATGAACTGAGACTCTGACAAATTTTAACACTTTCAGATAAAAGGGCTATTCTTACCACTTTCTTCTCATCCTATATTGCTAGTTTTATATTATATGTGGGAAGAGGATCCCCCAAAAGCTGTTTGATATTCAAATATTATCTCCTTCAAACACAAGAGCAGTCCATTCCAATGAGCAGGAAGTCAGGCAAAAATGCCAGGAGGTTTGCTTAGATGAACAAGGAGCTCCGGGCAAAACTGGCACAAAAAGGAAGCATGAGGAAGGTGGAAGCAGGGACAGGTAACGTGGGAGAAATACAGCAGCATTGTTTGAGCATGAAGAGATGCAGTTTGAAAAGCTGAAGCCCAAATGGAATTGAATCTGAAAAGAGATATCAAAGGCAACAAGAAGGACTTCTGTATGTGCATGGATCACAAAAGAAAGACTAAAGAAAATGTGAGCCCATTGCTTCATGAGGCAGAGAGCCAGATGACACTGAACATGGGAAAGGCTGCAGTACTGCATGTCTCCAGTCTTTACTACAAGAGCCAGCCTTCAGAAATCCCAGGTCCCAGAGACAAAGGGAAAGACTGGAGCAAGGAATGCATACCCATTGTGAAAGAGAATCAGATCAGGGAATAGTTATGCAAACTGGACATATGAGTCCACAGCCCTTGATGGGATGCACCCATGAGTGTTCAGGAAGCTCGCTGATGTCATTGTGAGGCCACTATCAATAATCCTTGAGTGACTGGGAGAAACGCTTGAGGGCTGGAGGAAGGCAAGTATCACTTCTATGTTCCAGAAAAGTAAGAAGGAGGACCCAGGGAACTACAGGTTAGTCAGCTTCACCTCATTCTATAGAAAGATGATGGAACAGCTAATCCTTTCCAGGCATATTTCACAAGAACAAGAAAATCATCAGGAGTAGTCAGCATGGAGTTGCCAAAGGTTCTAGCAGCTTCTCACAGAAGCCAATCCTGTAGCTCCCTTCCTGAAACCTGGCCACACAAACCCAATACAACAAGTCATAGCTAGTGTTGTCATCCCACGATTGCCACCTTTTGGGGCCTGCCCCAGCTCGTGTTACAGGCGTGGCTGCAGTGCCACGTTTGTGTCATTCGGTGGCAGAGAGGACAAGGCGAGGTCTTCCCGTGGTGCTCTGACCCACGTGGGCTCCCAGGATTTCTCAACAACCTGACATTATTGCTTTGCTGTTTGTATGTTACACTTGAGAGGCGGCGGGCGTTGGCCGAGTGGCGCAGGCCCCCGCCTGTGGAGCTGGCTCCTCCTCTGAGGACGCTGGTTCGAATCCTGGAGGAACTCGCTGTCGCTGTCCAAGCTGCTCGGCCGTGGCAAGATGAGCCTCAGGAGTAAAGGGAGTGGGGCCAGTTCTGCGCACCCTGTGCCTCACTTAAAAAATCCATTGCGCAGGCTTATCCCAAGATCTTCGTTCGCGAAGTCCAGCCAACAACAACATCCCACGTATGTTGTCAGGCAGAAATGTATCTCAAAGCTATACATTTTTAGTAAGAGATGGAATGTCTTTCTGTAGATAAGGTGGTTTACTTGGTGGCCAACTTAACTTCAACATGAAGCCATAACTAAGGGCTGTGCCTTCAGTAATAAAATTGTTTTCCTGCACCACTTAAGTTGCTTCAGTGTCCTTGTTAATTAATGACTCCATTCCTGTCACTTGGATGACCAGTCTGTCAACAGTTTTAAGTTAACTTGCTATATTTTCTATATGCAGTCTTAATTGCAATAAATTAGCAAAAGCATGGGTTTTACAATAGTATCTAATCTATAATATGTAATATGTGACATGTAACACAATTTATAATAAATAATATATAATTTCTTATATATTATAGATTCTATATGACTATATATGTATTTAAAGCATATATATGAACATGAAAACATGCACAGGGAAGGTGACCAATTGCAAGGAATATCTGTAAGGTAAAAGTAACTGTGGTTGAAGTGCAGAGGCTGAAATACCTCTCTACCTAAGCAGCAGTTGAATAGTGGTGAATTTTGAACGTGAGTGTACAATTTATATTTGGTAGCCTGGTCTCTGCAGATACCCTGTTAGCACAATTACCCCCTGGTGTGCCTGAACAAAGTGCCTGTCTGTAACCAACAGTTAAACTGTGTCCTTGGGCTACTGAATAGAGTCAAAATACAGTCATGCAATCACCAAATGTTATCATTACTCATTCAAAATGTTCTTGCATTTTGGAGACTGGTCCAGGTGCCGCATTTTGTCTAACAGACTTGGGATTTGGATTCAGATGCACTATATGCATATATGGCAAGGAGCTGTGAGGGGACAGGTAGCACCATGGACCTGAGTAATCCTTGGAACAAATGTATAAAAGCTCCAGGACCATTATTAGAAGTCCTGAATCTCTGCATTCATATGACTAGCAAGTGATAGAGGTTGTAAAGTGGTGATGTCAGAGGGAAGAGAACCACTCCTTCTGTCCTTATGATACCAGAATATCAAAGTCATATTTCTCTCATAGTTTCCTGGTGCTGTGGATTCATCCTGACTGGGCATCACATGCCCACCAAAACCACTCTATTACTCCACTTGTCAGCTGGGCAGGGAAGAGAAAATGTAATGGAAGGTTTGTGGGGACAGATGAGGACAGGGAGAGATCACTCAGCACTTACCATCATGGAGAAAACAGACTTGGCTCAGGAAAATTAATTGAATTTATTCCAAATTAAATCAGAGTAGGGTAATGAGAAATAAATCCAAATCTTAAAACACCTTCCCCCCACCCCTTGCTTCTTCCTTGGCTTAACTTTACTTGTGATTTTCTCCACCTTCTTCCTGACAGCAACACAGCAGGTTAGGGAATGGTGGGTGAACTGTGATCACTCCATTGCATGCTGTCGCTGATGCTCCTTCCTCATAGGGCGAGGTAACCTCACAGTCTTCCCCTGTTCAAGTGTGGGATCCCTCCCACATGAGACAGTGAGACAGTCCTCTATGAAACTGTCAGTCATGAGTCCTTTCCACAGGCTTCACTTCTTCACAAACTGTTCTAGTATGGGTCCCTTCCACAGGGTTCAGCCCTTCAGGAGCAGACTGCTCCAGTGTGGGTTCCCTGTGTGATCACAAGTCCTGCTAGCAAAACCTGCTTCATTTTGGGCTGCTCTCTCCATATGTCCATGGGTCCTGCAGAAAGTCTGTTTCAGTGTGGGATTCCCACAGAATCACAGCTTCCTTTGAGGATCCACCTTCTCCAGCATGGGGTCTTCCATGGGCTGCAGGTGGATCTCTGCTCTTCCGTGAGCCTCATGTCCCTAAAGAGGAGCAGCCTGACCCATCATGGTCTTAACCCTGGGCTGCAGTGGAATTTCTGTTCTGTCACCCGGAGCACCTTCTCTACTGACTGTGGTGATTTGCAGAGCTGTTGCATTCACATATTTTCAGTTGTTTCTCTGGCTTTAATTTGCCCTTGTGCAGGTATTTTTTTTTGTCCCAGTTGTTAACTACATTATCCACTGGCACTCATTGGCCTGGCCTCAGCCAGCAGCAGAGTTGTCTTGGAACCAACTGGCATTGGCTCTGGCAGACATGGGTGAAACTTCCAGCACCTTCTCCCGGAAGCCAAACCTCTAGTCTCTCTGCTACCAAAACCTTACCACACAAACCCAATACATGTGGAAAATTCAGCAGTTGCTGAACTGGCTTTGTACTGAATGTGTTATTAGTGGTGCTTGCCCAAAAATATAGGCAAGTAATATATTTCCAGTTGCTATTCTTGTGCACATTCTGTGAGAAGATGGGATTCAGTGATAATGGCTGTACAACCCTAAGCCACACTGGCTGCACACAGAGCCCTTGAACAAAGTAAAAGCATTATCTTTTTCTTAGATAAAACAGTACAATTAATTCTTCTCATCTAAATGCCTTCTAATGACCGGAAAAGATCTCCTATGGTGCATCATTAGCACACCAGTGTATAATGAGTCCTGAGAACCTTCTCATAGTTGGTAGGTGAGTGCCATGACATTCATCATCTCTTCCTTCCTATAAAAGCGACCTCTAATATCTCAGGGAAAAAAATATCTCTACTATTAACACTCCCACTCCTACCATTATGAAATACAGGGTTGTTTTGGCTCTACTGTTCCTTCCTGCTCATCCTGAAATGAATACTCCTATGCTATGTGTGTTCTGACATTGGATTCTTATCCAACATCATGTAGGATCAAAAGAACAAGCCAAAACTGGAGGGAGGTATTGTAGTCTTTTACTCAAAGTCCTTGAGACAGAATCCTCTTTTGGGTCTCAGGTAGGAGAGATTTACTCTCAGAGCTGTCAAAGGCTATTTTTCTTTGGAATTGAATGTTGGATTTACTGTCATGACCAGAAGTCCTTCTGAGGATTTTAATACCTTTTTTCCCCCTCCTTTTTGTTGTTGTTGTCGTTGTCGTTGTTGTTTTGTTTTTTTGAGACAGAAAAGTCTGAACCTTCTTTATTTGCTTCTGAACAGTGACAATTTGCATTTGCTATTATTACAAAGCTTGTTCTCTTTCATTCTGTGACTTTGAACTGTCCAAGAGCTCAATAACAGAATCTAGTAACTACATCTCCCATTTCTAAATGGAGACTATAGGGAACCTGGAGAGGGACTTGTCATCAGGAACTGTAGTGATAGAACAAGTGGTAATGGGTACAAACTGAAAGAGGGGTAATTTGGATTAGATATTAGGAAGAAATTCTTTACTGTGACAGTGGTGAGACACTGGAATGAGTTATCCAGGGAGGTTGTGGATGCTCCAACCCTGGCAATGTTCAGGTTGGATAAGGCCTTCAGCAACCTGATCTATTAGGAAGTGTCCCTTACCATGGCATGGGAGATTGTGACTAGATGATCTTTAAGTACCATTCCAACCCCTTAACATTCTGTGATTCTGTGGAGATGTGAAGAGCAAAGAAGAGTTTGAGAGACCAGTAGCAGATCTAGAAATAAAGATGCATTTAAAACCAGATACGAAGTAAAAGTAGTAGAGTCTGGACCACTCACTAGCAGGTTATTTTTGTCATTATGAGAGAATAAAAAAAGAAAGAGGAAACATAGCTCAGAAGAGCAGGATTTTGCAACTGTGCAGTTGTACTGTGATCCAACATAAAACACAACATGATTCCAACCTCATTTTTGGCCTTTCTTGCTTTTTGTATTAGAAAAATCTCTCTGCCTGCTTTAACTGCAGTGTTCTATATTCTTACAAAAGGGAAGGCTGCTTAGTACTTTCTTGTTTTCTTTGTAATTCTTTGTTATTTACAAGCTGAAGATAGCAACTAATTGATAAGCCCCCAGACATGGCGTGTTGGGGACCTTCCTCACTTCCCTGTTTTATGGATGTTACTGTTACAATGTTTTTCGTTCCTCTCATGAGAGGTCCATTTTCTATAATAATAATAATAATAATAATAATAATAATAATAAATAGAAGAATTTTGTATTAAAAACACTTTCTCAATCTACTTGCATTTACTTAATTAAGTACATTTTTTCAAGCATTTAACTTCTAGTACAGCATTCCTACTGTTATGACATTTTGCGCTTATCCCGTTTATCATCTTGAAAGTATGGCAAGAGAGCTATTTTATTTCAGTTGTCCAGTGATGACTTAATAACCTATTTCCCATATCTGCGGATTATACCAGTGGTATTAATCCTCTCTGAGGCTAAAGTTATGGACAAATTTTCAGAGCAATAACCTTTTGTCCAGACTTTCTCCAACAGAATACTAACTGAACTTGTCTAACTGAGAAATGTTCCTTTCAGCAGTACACTTCCCTCTTTTAGATCTGGTGATCTTTTAGATCTTTGAAAGGTTCACTTATATGGAGTGCTACATCAGTGATAATAGAGAGCAGAGGAAAAAACTGGACAATGTTATCTAAATCAGTTACTGTTTGAAAACAAGGTATGCAAAATCTTTGCTTTTGAAAAAGACCTGACAGTATGTGGATTAGCTTGACTAGTAGTCTTAGAAACATGAGACCTTAGATAGCTAACCAACCTCACAATAAAGAAATTCTTCCTACTATCTAGTCTAAATCTGCCCTGTTTCAGTTTCAGGTTGTCCCATTGTCCCATCCCTTGTCAAAAGTCCCTCTCCAGCTCTACCCCCTCTTTAGGTACTGGAAGGCTGCTATAAGATCTCCCCAGAGCCTTCTTTTCTCCAGCCTGAACAACCCATCTCTCTCAACCTGTTTTTGTAGAGGAGGTGCTCCAGTCCTCTGATCATCTTCACCCCCTCTGGACTCGCTTCTACAGGTCTATGTCATTCGTATGTTGAGGACCCCAGAGCTGCGCAGAGTACTCCGGGTGAGACCTCCCCAAAATGGGGTAGACACTGAGAACCATGTCCCTCAACCTTATTCACAGATTTATTTATTATGAGCATTTTCATACATTTTCTTTAGATTTTTTGTATGTCTTTTTCTTAATCAGGTGGTTATCCCTTTTCTTCTTTTGAGAAAAGGCTCTGAACACAACTGGAAATGTGGGGAAAATCTCATTCGTTTTCAGTCTTCTATCATAAGTGAAACAGAGTTTGACTTTTGCACTGGTAATTGTACCAATAAGCAGCACTGAAATTGGAGGATGTCCTTCTATCACTATGCTTATGCTAAGCTTTGCCTACTACTCAAATCCTTTATTCCATATTCCACCATGAAATGTGTGCAAATCCTTGCAAATGAGTCATTCTGAATGTGAGTTGCTCCACACTGTGTGAATAGGTGGGCATGTATTAGGTGAGCATTCACTGTTCATGGTAACAACTTGTTTTACGACAGGAAAGATATTTGAAGCCTCCCTCCTCCCCCTTTCTCCCCGTTCCTCCCCTCCGCCTCCCACCCCCCAAGAAAATAAAAGTCTTAGGTATCAGAATTGAAAAGACAGTAACTAGTGTGAAACGAGTGATTATTCTGTAAGTATCTAAAAGAGGAGGGCATCTTCACTGCACCTCATTGCCAGAAAAGAAAATGCAAAATGCCTTTATTTTTGTTTCCAAATCAATAGGAAGCAAAACAAAGTACTGGTTAAGGAGTTTTCTGTAAGCCATATATTCGTTACAGAACATTCTCACAATCAAGTAAGATCAACATCTATTGAGCTTGTTCAGTTTAGATACATGACTTTTTATTATTTCTCAAAGTCCAGGTGCAGGAATTGCTGCTTCCTCAGCAGAAAGGGTTTTGTTTTTTTTTTGTTGCAGAATCAGTCTGTAGGTTAATGGTTCTGTTACCCAACTACTAGCGCATAACTTGTCATGGGATAGCATCCTCTCAAGGTAGTGTTACTTTATTTGAAGGTCTCTTGACAAAGTCTGCATGTTGCAATACTTCCCCACTTTTGAAGGTGAGATGGGGGATGTTGAATAGTTTGAGTAAAGTAATGGATTATGGGTAGTTTATTTCTGTTGCAGATTTAATAAGTCAATTTGAAAAATGAAAAAAAAATAATTCTTCTAATAGCTAATAATATTTTCAAAACAAGGCATTAATGGCAGTGACTAATGTTATTAGCCCTTCCCCAACTGAAACTAAGTAGAAACAATGTGACAAAGATCACATCATTAGTTTCCTGGAAACCTGGTGAGGTGTGGTTTAAGTTATACATCATGGTCTACACCTGTGTATTTGCTTCTGTGTTAAAAGCTTGGAAACAGAGTTTGCACAAGCAGATTTGTATGCAAATGGTATCCAAAAGGTATTGGTAATTTTCAGGGAGAACTTTCTCATTGCTTACAGATTTAAATTATTGTTTCAGAATGAAAATATAAATACCTATTTTAATTTTTTTAATATCTTCTAATGAAATTTAAACATTAAGTAATAAAAATATTATACAATCTATTTAAGCACATTTATTAATGCAAATTTTTTCTTACTGCATATATTAATAATAATTTTTTAATTTAATATTTGTTGCTCATGTTAATGATGCACATGAAATTAATAAAATAGGCAATTCTTGAGGTGCCAATTAATAATAGAGAAGATTTATGAAAAACACAAAAATGAGATATTGCAATATCTTCTTCTTCCTCCTCTTGTTAGCTGTCAGCTGTATTTTGCATGAGGTAGTGACAGCAATTAATACGTTTTTATTTTGCCCTTCATACACATTCCATAGAAACTATTCAAAATATATATTGTGTTTTCAGAGCTTTACTTCTAACTTTCTTGGCAGAAATAAAATAAAGAAGCATGGGGAGCAGGGTATGCAGTGACTCTTTTAAAATTTGTTTTTCCTGTAAAATGAAAAACACTATATGAAGTAGTAGAGATGTTTTCCTTTTTATAAGTGCACTTTTTAATTCAAATCATAGAGTATATAAACCCACATGATGGGAAAAATGGATATTGAAGGGGGAAAAAAAAGTAAGCTTAAGAATGGTAACTGTTACAGTATTTGCTAACACTCTTTCCTTATATTAATAAATGTAGAACAATAACTTTTGAACCCTAATACATGTATTTATGCATAAATTCTCCAGAAGCTCTCCTGTTTGGATAAGAGAGTACATGAGCTAGATAAAAAGCAGAAGAAAACTGCAAAACAAGTTGAACAACAGCAACAAAAAAGGTATTATGCAGCAACAATTAAATGACATAGATGTGAATAATTTAATGCTTGTGTAGAAATATGTTTAATGTTGTAATGCTTTTTTGAAGTATGTTTAATCTCAAAGGTTATGCTTCCATTTCTACACAGTTCTCTTCAAATTGTATACAGATATACACTGTATGTACTATTTTCTCTCACTTGCTTGAACTAACCTATGAGATGCATAGCCTTGAGATAGTGTAAAGTACAAAGCAGAATTGTTATTGGGGTCATTGAGAAGTCCTTCGCTTTCTTCATTTGCTACACTGGCTCAGATTGCTTGAGGGGTTTTAGAAATGCAAGGGAGAAAATCAATAAAGGACAGAAAAATTCCAGCGTAATAGGAAGTGCCTGCTGATTGTGTGTTTGCTCAGCAGATGGCATCTTCTTGTAAATGATAGCTCATATCTGCTGTATCAGTTGCTAAAACTGTATAATCCACAAAAGGGATTGGATTTCATTACTGAACACTGTGCTTTGTATAAACATGGTTTATAAGCACTAGAAGAAACAACCAGTTTCTTTCTAAGATTCTGTTCAGTTTTAGTATTTGGTACTTGCTTATTGTATAAACTTGTTAGATAATTCAGCATCAAAAGGGAGTCACATAGGTTACACACACACAGAGAAAAGCTTTCATGTTGTTCAGAGTAGCTTTCAGGAATCCTGTAATTTCTGTTGGAACACTTCAAGACTTCTTATATATGACATGCTTAGATTAAGCATTGAGAATATCATTGATTAACACAAGTTCCTAAATGTGGCAGGGAAGATGGAGTTTATACGTCCCTTTCTGTTAAAGATTGTGCTCTGCCAAACTGCAGGTTCACCAGTAGATCTTAGAACATGTGGAAATGACTGATGAATCAGAATACAGATAATCAGTAATCCTACAATGTTTCTCAGGGCATTTATTTCCTGGTTTGTTTTTTTTTTTTTTAATTACTGATTTTACTGCTGCCTTTCCTAGTAACTGTAAATAACTGTATCTACTATTTATTTGAGCAATATTATGTTGGTGTTCTGAGTTGTATTAGAGGACTATCCTCAGTAAGTGAAGTAAATCAATGTACAAACCCTATTTTATGATACTTGTAGTTTTGAACTGGTAACAATACTTGGATACCTTAAATATTACAATCCTAGAGTCTAATACAGTTCCTTTGTTATAGAATTTGAAGTTTTTTAAAAGGAACTGTTTTATTTTTAACAATGTCATATTTCTAGTTATGCAGGATTACATGGAATGATTCAACTAATCATGTTCTACTGTTTTTAAGAAAAAGTTATTTAAAGTTATATTACATTTAAAGTATATAAAGCCATGATTGAGACATTGGCTTGTTTAAAGCTTGTCCAGTGTGTAGCTTAAATGTTGTTACAGAAGAAATGGATTCAATTCTATAGTATTCTCAATACAGGAGTAATATAGACTCTCCAGCTTTCAACTTATCAAGCAATTCATTCAACACTCCACAGACCGCCTATTTTAAGGCAAGGTGAATCACAGCATTGAATCTGAAGTTACTTTGTTTCATCAGCTGACATTTAACTGTCTAAAAGCTAGATACCTAGATAACAGTATACAAATTCTACCTCATAATACAACAGTAGTTTCTTTCAGCAGCTAGGAAGAGTGAAAAATATCCATGTATTGAACAGCTGAATGGTCAAGTGTCCAGGGACTCATTCAGCTTTAGGCAGGATACTGGACTGTTATGCAAGCCATAATGTGA
>VXAU01002932.1:19229-23815 GCA_013399695.1 Formicarius rufipectus | reverse complement strand
TGTTGTCCTTTTATGGGTATTTTGTATTATCTTTCTCTGAATAACAGCTCCTTGACTTATTATTGCTTACCATTAATACAATAAAAAGACTAAGTAACAGCTACTAGAGTGAAATAGAAGCACTGACAAAATGGTTTAAAAGTAACAGTAGCTTGAAATAAATACTTTTCCACAATAAAGTTGCCTACCAAACTCACCAGTACTGCAAAGTTTAGCCTAACATGCTAACCAAGGGAAAATGCCATATCACAAGTATCCCATTTAGAAACCATCTTCTACCAATGAAATTTGAAAAATCATTCATGCACTCTTAGAAAACAAAAATATGTATTCATATATGAAGTTAAGAATGAACATGAAATACTTTCTCCCAGTTCTCTTTATCTCAGTGGAGTTTGGTGCTACTTAAATTAGAAGGATAATGAGCAAATCCTATGAATTCAAGGTTTGTGTGAGAAGCATCTTTGCTTGTACTGAGTCCTCACCATTTAGATGCATCAGTTGCTGTACGGTGTGTCTACACTTCCATCAGGAAAAGAAACAAGGGCTGGAAATAAGATTTGGGGATGTAGTGAAGATTAGGAAGGCTGGAAGGGTGTTTCAGTGAAAAGGAACTTTAGGTAATTTCTGAAGGTTCACTAAACCCCTCTTTAGATTCAGAGAAGGTCCTAGATGCTTTAATTGTCTTCAAAGGGATTTGTTGTTATGAAGAGTTTCAGAAAAGACCTGTAACCTCCAGAATTTGGAAGTGAATACTGAACTCCTGAATGCATCTGTTCTGTCAAGTATCAGCTAATCACTAAGAAGCATAACAGCTTATTAATGGTCCCAGCTGTTGCTATCTTGACAGTGTAAATGGCTCCTGAGCGGTCAGCTTCATCGTTACTTGACAGATTTTTCCTCTTCTCAAACTGTTTGGTTTGTTTTTAAATTAAAAAAAATTATTATTTTAGTGTTAAAATAACATTGTCATGCTTAACCAAGCCTTAAAATTAGAAAAGGTAGGCTTAAACTTGTGTCTTGAGTTTCCTTTTTTGTGTGCACATTGTGATATGGTCTTTACTATGCAGCTGTTACATTATCTCCAAGGCTTTAGTTCAGGTTATCTTGCAGAAAAGTAAGAAAGAAAGAAAAAGTTTTTTTGCGCTTTTTAAAAATTTATTTTCGTTTTTGAAAATATACTTCTCTCCACAAGTAACAGAACTATAGACCCTGAGAGAACAGGATGTCAGTAAAAGGTGAAAACAACTGAAACTGGCTGAACTTCAGATGTGCAGTCTGTACAGGTCACAGGAACCGTACTAGGCATGAACAGAGACAGAAACAAATTATTACACAAGTGATGTTAAAGCTCCCATTTCCATGCCCAGTAAATAATAAAATAGTGGTCCCTCATACAGCCCTGGCCATATGGCCATTCTGTGTCTTAGTATATCATTATTTGAGCAGACATTTCACATGCAGTGAACCAGTCCATTCTTTAAAAGTGCAAGCTGTTTTTTAAAATCGTGGAGGTTATGTATCTCAATAGAGTGTTTGGATATGGTTTGATAGGGAGAATGTCTTTAGGTGGTCTAAACATTCATGATGAGCTCTTTCATGTAGCTGTTTTTTTTTGGTTTTGTTTGGGTTTTTTTGTTTGGTTTGTTTTTTTGAAGGATATCTTCAGTTGTGAGAAGGCATTATTTTATCTATTATTGTTTTTTTTCTATTAAAAATGAAACCTGTAAGTATGACTTATTTGATTTTTTTCTCTTTCAAATAAAAATTTTAAGTGGTGGGATGTTGAAGCAGCAAAATGTTGAGATAACATTTAATAACCTCCAAGATAAACTGGTAGAATACAAGAAAAGGTTAAACCAGGGGGGGAAAAAAATGGAGAATTTCTGCTCAAGTGTAGGAAGAAATAAAAACCCCAATGCCCCAACTTCTGGAGTACAGATTAAAGGAAGTATTCAAGAGGTTCTGACCTAGGATTCTAGTGAGATAGTATACTGATTGAGAACTTCCTGTCTTGATAGTTGAAAAAATTAGAATATGTATTCCAAGTATCTTTAACTGCAAAAATTAAAAGTGGATGTTTCTCATATAGGCTATGAATCCATAAGGTAATGCCATATGTATTTATAGGTAAGGTGAAAACAAAACCTCAAGAAACTCAACGTAGCTGTATTTCAGTTTGGGAGAAGTGCTATTGAATGCTTTGGTGGATTCAGGGCCTGATTTAAGCAGGAAAACAAACTCTTAACTCTGAAAATGAATAGTTCATAGTTCCTTCTACTTAAGGAGAAATGCAGATGCACAACAGTACAAAAAGTTAGAAGTGCTCAGCTAGCAGTGCAGTTTGGAGGTCAGAATTACAAGTCATCCTCATTACCTCATTTTTAAGATGGACAGGTATGAGCCATTACACCTTATGCAGAAGAGAATGATGCAGTAATAAATGGAAAAGACCAGTGAGATGGAAAATCCCAGTCTGAGGTCTATGAAAAGGTTCAATAAAATGTCCTGCAATAAAAGTGCAGGATTTGTGAGGGAGAGTAAAAGCTAGTAAGCAAGAACAAGAGGAAGGAAAACTTTTTGCCAAGAGATGAAGTTTAGAATTAGTTTAACAGGAAGAGGAGAGAGAGTGACATCTTTATTCGAGCAAGAAGTCCCTCTCTCCTGGAGACTAGATGGGACTGTTAAATTCATAAAGGAGATTAAACAATTTCTTATCGAGAGACAAACTGATCCTAAAGTAGATGAGAAAACTAGGGACCCTTCTTGTTGACATCATGAAGGGAAATGTAGTTGAAGTGTGAAGGGAAATGGAGAATTATTACCACAATGAGAGAATCTTCATAAGAAACTGGAGACTTCAGTACAGATACAGACAGAAGAAAATATTTTGTGGGGGTAACTCTTGCAGTGCACTGAGGGATAGAAATCCTCTGTTCATGATCAAGATTGAAAAGGATGTGAAGCTGAAGCATCTGTGTGCCTGATTCTTGCAAGAGCACACATGATGTGTGATTTGGCTGGAAAGCTGAGCTGTTGATTTGCAGACCTTCTAGAGTCTGCCTGCTCACAGGAGAGAGAGGACTGCCAAGTGATAACGCTGTGACAACATAAATGTAACAAATGTCACAGATAAATACAGGGTGTGCCTTTTGATTTACTAACAGGCATGCTACTGAATGGGATGACATTTACATGTATAATGAGGAAGTTATACCTTATAGACTTATTTTATCACTGTGCCATTTGTAACTACTTTCACAGTGTCTCATTACCTCTGGTTCTACAGAGACAGTACAGTCCCCAAACTATCATATTGCCATTTGGTTCAGTGCTGATATGGGCTGTATTAAACACACAGATAAGAATTCTTTGACATAACAATTTGTAATGAGTGTTGGATCACGTTCAGAATGATTATGTTGTGCCTTGTTTTTTTAACCTCAAAACAAGCCTGCTTGTTCTTATTTTCTGCCGCTAATGTGATTATTGTACTTTCAATTAAAGTAATGGTAAAAACAATTACTGTGGTTTTTGAAGATTGAGCAAGACATTTTGAGTGACCAAAACCGTCTTGAAATGTTAAAAATTATCCTCATTAGTATTTGCTATTGGACACATGACAATATATTTCTGAAGAGCAGATGCATAAATCTTTAAATTGCGTTATCTGCATATACATACTTGTACTTTTGATAAACATGTTAAATATTAAGCAAAGCTTTAACAAATATCTAATACTTTGATTTTCTTTTTGCTTTGAAATAGTAGGCATAACTTCCTAACTCTATTAATTTACCATTAGTCTTCTACTCAAAAAAATCTTTCCTCCCAGAACTTTTTCCAGATTTTCTATGAATTTATTTGACTGTTGCATGATATTGGAAAAGAAGATGGAAATAAACTGATATTTCTTGAGCATTTTATCTTTGAATCGCACCAAGTTTAGCAAGGTTTCTTCTAAAGCTGAATAAGAATTTCTCCTCTATATAAATGCACGTATGGAAATTCCTTTAAGGGAACAACAGTAGTGTCTCTTTATCATAATGCAGAAACTTTTAAAGAGGAAGAATATACTTTAAAAAACACTTACTTTAAAAATTATAGCTATTAAAATTGGCATTTTGTCAGTTATTATTAAAAACCCCCACACCATTTAGCCTGTAAATGTTTAATCAGAATGTTTTTACTTTAAGTTAAATATTTTTCATTTTAAAACAAATCATCATGTTCCTATGAGTACTTTCACAGAAAAGCATTTTCAATCTGGGGAATGATATATCAGAAAATCCATGTCTGGTTCTAACAGATAGTCATGATATGTTGTTTCATCAGGTACTGAGAGTCTTACTAATGAAATAATCTACAAAATGGTGTATTTCATAAGAGATTGTTATAGAAATATGATAATTTACTGCAGAAAGCTGAATTAAGAAATAGGGAAGAACAGATCCAAGGGGCTGTTTATCATCACGATATTAGGTAAAATCCACTGTGTCTCTTATATCATTTCCTATTTATCTTTTAGGTTATGTTTTATTCTAGTCATTCTTTTCAGCCTTGCTGCACAAATACCTTCAGAGCGG
>VXAU01002932.1:11729-14229 GCA_013399695.1 Formicarius rufipectus | reverse complement strand
CCTTCTTCATGAAGGATCTCCAGGAAGTATACCATCCACCTCTCAACTTACTGGTTTTTAACTTATTTTGTTGGTGGATAATGTGAAATTAATAAACTTAGAGTTGACAGAAAATCTAGCAAGGGAAAATCTAGGCAGTTCTTAAATTCACCTGGAGTTTAGATAAAACATGGACTATATTAATGTATGGGTACTGTTATAAACTCTATTAATATAGCTGAAAGCCGTCAAGCACCAGTGACTCCCAGAAACATAAAAAAGTTTGTATTAAAAATCACTGAACTGTACAAAAATGGGAACAATACATATAAATTAAATTCTACACCTAACTTTATAAAATACCTTTCTATATAAAAGTATCCTTTCCTGCTATGCACAATGAATTGTAGTAAATTTTAGATTTCTATACTGTAAATGCTCATGTGTTTTATGGGTATGCATTCTCGTAAAATTGTTAACATATTAAATTGATACAGATAGTTAAGAAAATAATTTTTTATAGTTAAGCAGATCTTTTTATAAGTTACTAAAAAGAACGGTAGTATTTACTTTTGCCCACATTTGTGTGATTTACAGCTGAATACTTCTCTTGTGTATTCAATGACAAATGGCAATCACTTTATCATTTATCTTATGACAAATAGTAGATTCAACCACAAACTGCTGGCCGTAGCAAACTTAGAGGATGAAGTTCTTTATTGTTTATGGTTTGTGGGTTGATGTATTCATGCCTTGTTTACTTGTGAAATGAACAAAAATCAGCAAGCAGGCATGAACAAAAAATTTGGCCACACAATCAATTGTACTCCCCACCCATCCCCATTTTCCAAGGACCTTGCAAGGAAATTCGGTGAACTAGGTCTAAGCTGTAAGCTGCCGTAAGAAAAAAAATGTCATTAAAGGATGCACCAAATTGTGACATTATGCCCTTAAGCCAAAATAACCCTGAATGGAGTTCCTACCTCACATTAACCTCCTGAATAAGGGTCTCGATTTCACAGATAGCTCTTGTTGTAGGCAAGTGATGTCAGACAATGCTAGAAAAAAACCTACGATATTTTGGCGGAGTCAGCCTGAACAGTATTTTTGGTTTTACAGGCTTCTGTATTTAAAGGCAAGTAATTAGTAGCATTTCATAAATCTGTATACTGTGTTACTAAATGCCTTTTTAAGTTGCCTTTTACTGTGGTTAGGGGTACATGTATAAAAATTTAGTACATACCAAGTTGTCATTAGGGAGCAAGGCCTTTTCTTATCCTCTTTTTTAACTTTCTACTTAAAAACAGGTCTGTTCTGTATGGTGTCATTGTAGACATGTGCATGCCATTGTAGAGTGGCATGAAACTGTGACAGGGAAAGTTTAGGGTGGATATTAGGAAAAGATTCTTTACCCAGAGGGTTAAGCTGGGCACTGGAAGAGGAAGTGGCCACAGTACCAAGCCTGCCAGAGTTCAAGAAGTGTTTTGAACAATGCTCTCAGGCACATGATGTGATTCTTGGGGCTGTCTTAAACAGGGCTATGAGCTGGACTTTGGTGATCCTTCTGGTTCACTTCCAATTCAGGACATTCTATGATCCTATAATACTTGGAATTCATACAAAAATATGCACTTCTCTGTAGACAAGGAGTAAGGATGTCTAGAATTTTGTGTAGCTGAAACTAAATTCATAGTTTAGACCTTTGATGAAAGAATAATTTTTTTCAAACTGTGTTGTGGAGCAAATATGACTGTATTAGTTGTAATGAGGCAGTTTGTCGGGTAAAAAAGACTAGCCCTGTTAGGGCTGTGCAAATAAGAAACCTGCACTGGAGCGATTTAATAGATCAGCTACTGTGTGTGAAGAACTGGTGTGATGAGTTCCCCCTGGTCTACCCTATGCAAAATTCAAGTCACTTTATTCTGAATGTTTGAGAGTACCCTCTTCTAATTATGGCCCATTTTATGACAAAGCAAAGCCTAAACCTGGTGGAAACAGCCTTCATGTTTCTACATTGCTGTAGGGAATCCTTGGGTTACATAGCTAAATGATAACTGCTCCTGTGTTACTACTGATCTTAGCTGTGAAGAATTGTCTGGAACACAAGGTAAAGAAGGCCAGTCCTGTACACAAGTGATGTTACAGATTTTCAGACTTCTGGCAACCTGAGGCAGTCATTCTAAAACCATGTCCTGTGACCAACTCAACTCACTATATTTCTGCAACTAAGCAAATCACAGTTACTGTTATCCCCACATATACTTTCAGTTTCATCTGGGGAGCCACAGAAGAAAACAACTGTGTTTGAATGTTGTCTTAGTTCTGGAATTGAAATTTGCAGGAGTCCATAGACACAAGCCCGAGTCACTGAATCAGTTCAGTCAGTAGGACTTCAATCACTGGGACTTTGCAAGAACAGCTTCAACTCTGTATGTATATGCTCATGTTTCTCCTGCTGAATTTCAAAACTGTATGCCGCCTTTGTAATAAGAACCAGAGACATTTTGTACCAAAGGGAAGA
>VXAU01002930.1:193462-258952 GCA_013399695.1 Formicarius rufipectus | reverse complement strand
TTTTATTATTTAAAAAAATTCACTGGGAGGTTGTTTTTCAAAAAGGCTGCAGTTTAAAGCTGTGCACAACTTTTTATGAGAAAGAAGTGAGTAATGATTAATGCCTGGTTCACTGTGGGAGTTTCAGGACTGAATTTTTGGAGAAATTTTTTAAATGAGGACAGAGATTCAGGTACCCTCTATGCTGAGGAACACATTTAGCACAGGGAGCTTGGTGTGCAGTTGCAGGTTGAGCTCTGGATGGGAGCCTGAGCCAAGAGGCCAGGAACTGGTGCTGACCCTTTGCTCAAGAAAGGGAATGGAGAGATGTGGCCCAGCCAGGAGACCAGGCACTGAGACATGGCAGGAGCCAATGACCCCCAGATTTATGTGTGCTTAGACTGTGAGAGTATAAAAGCCGAAGGTTTACTTTGTTTGGGGTGCCTCCTTGGAGGTACCAGATTGAGCTTGTGATTCTGTTGCTGACCATGACTAAATTACTTAAAGGAGACAGAGGTCTGAGACTTTGCTGTGGGAAACCTAGGGTTGATTCAGTGAGGAAACCATGTCTGACTGCAAGTGTGGGATGGGTAGGGCATGGAACAGGGCACACATGGGCTCACTGCAGCTGCCCACTGCAAAGTGGCTTTGGTCCTGGCATGGGAGTGTGACTGCCAGAGTGCTCCTGAATGGTCAACAAGGAAGTTTCCTTAACACTATTTATATGGAATCTAGGTATTGGATAGCATGTCCAGATAGTAACATGCCAGAGTTACGTAATTTTCAACTTTGAAGCTTCAACTAGTAGTCTTTGTTTTGAGCATTGTGATAGTCTTCATTAAGATGATAATACATCCTCATTAGGCTTTCAGATTGATACCCTACAGTGAATTTTTATCAGTAAAAGCAGGGGCTAGAGGGGTGAGTTAAACATTATAGGTGTTTCTACAAAATCCCAGAGATTGTTGCAGTGCAACTGATTTAAATGAGTTGAAACAGAGTATCTTCTGAAAGCTCTCTTCTGAAAACTTTGAAGTGTGAGGTAAGCATCAGATGGAAGAAATGAAATGCTATTCGTGGTGGTGGGTGTGGCCTGAGGGACCTGGCTTTTTAGCTTACAGCTTGAATGATTGTATTTCCCAGTATTAACTCCAGTGTGTTCTATTTCAGTTATGCAAAAGGAGACCTGGATATATCATACATCACTTCCAGAATTGCTGGTATGATAGCTATGTCATTCTTAAGCATAACTTCTCATTGTTTTTATTAGAAAAATTTCACCTGCTCTTTTTTCTGTCTTCAGTGATGTCCTTTCCAGCGGAAGGTGTAGAATCTGCCATCAAAAATAACATAGAAGATGTACGGTTATGTCTGGACTCTAAACATCCAGGCCACTATGCCGTGTACAATCTCTCTTCAAGAACATACAGGGCTTCAAGATTCCATAATAGGGTGTGTATGGTTTTTGTGTATTTCTGTAAAAGATCTTGCAACGTAATGTCCTGGTTATGCCTTCAGCTTTTTATTGTGAAATATGTACAAGAAAGCTAATCAAAAAGATGACTAAAAAGTAATAATAAGGAAACAATAATAAACATGACTTAAGAGTAAGTATAAACACAAGGTCAAAGGGTAACCTATATTCTGCTTGTCTTTGCTTTAAATACAAACTTAACTGATTACAAACTAATCTTTAATCTTTATGACTGAAGTCTGCTTTTTATAGGCCAGTGATATCTTTGAAAACATGTCCAGATGCCTTACACATTTCAAATTCAGATGGACAATACTTAATGTAATTAAAATCTTACTAATATTTAATTTTCTCCTATATTCCATCATTTTCCTTTATCAAGGATGCGGCGACTGTTTTGCATAACATGTACACTGGACTTTCTCCTGCTGGATGTCATTTGATATGACTCAGCCATAAGTGACTGATTGCTGGTACTGTCTTCAGTATTTCGCTTAGCTGAGCCTCTGTTAGCCTTTTTGGCAAATAAATACATTTCCCTAGTTCAGTAACAGGGTAGTGAGGACAGTGTGCTAGGTGCTGAGATATTGGACTTCAGTGTCTGCTCCAAAGTAAAGCTCAGCTGTCCAGTAAGAGGCTCAATGGTGGAGACTTACTGTATTGTGAGTTGTCTAGTCCTGGCCACATTAGACGTCACTGAAACAGTCTGTAGCAATAATGCCCCTTTCTCACAAGACTGTCTGCCCGGAAGAGAGTCTACAACCATTATTTGTTACAGAAATTCCCTTTTGGGCCTTATTCTGCAGAGCCATCCTTAGCATTCCTTCTTCTATCGAAGTTGGCTTGATTTGTCTGGCTGAGGTATATTTAATGTATTTGTTCTAGTGCAATCACTTCCTTCCTTTTGTTTCCTTGTAAACTTGTAGATAAAATTGAGTATTGTCACACCTGAAAGAAGTCATTACTACCTTTTTGGATGCATCAATCAGCTTCTTTATCTGCATCTGGTTCAGTATGAGGTTCAGACAGAGGCTATTCAAGATGGAAGGCAAAGCTTAATCATGCAGGAAACCTTCTGTGTGATTATTTGTAGCAGACACCTCAAAGCAAAACATTCAGCAATGCTTTTTAGCACTAAATTGGTGGAAGGTCTACTGGGTCTGATGTAGTGAACTGATGTCCTCCTCATACTGCAGAACTATCAATCTCTGTTTGTGAAATGATAAATTCTGAGACTGGGAATTAGTTTATCCTGAAAACTGTTTTTTGATTATGCAAGTCTCAGGTGTCTATACACTGATATTTCTGATGTAGCAGTGCTATAAATGGCAATATGAGTACAGCTAAACCTGCCTGTGATCTGAAACTTCTAGTCTACATTTATCTTTTAGGCATTAATGTTGTCATATGATCTTTGTTTTGCTGGGAAGTATTAGTAGGTCATAACTTGCTTCCTGCTTACTTTATTGTCTGTGAGTATTAGAAAGTTTGTACAAAGCATTGTCTTTTGTTGTGGTTTTTGTGTTTGTTTGGTGGGGGTTTTTTTGGGGGGTGAGATTTGGGTTTTTTGATTTTACTTGGAAAACAAACTCTCTAATTATATTTGGGAAATTTTACCTGCACATTCTTGAAATTGAGATGTCCAGCAATGCTGAATGACTTCATAATTCGGTGCTGAGAGCAGTCCCATAGGGATCTAAAGCTTAGTTTTTCTTTAGTGCCTCTAAAAGATAATTAGGCAAGCCTCAAACTTGATCAGAGGAAAACAACTTCTGAAATTCTTAATTCTGACATTTGCTTAGAAGGTATTTCCGAAATTACATATTCTTGGTTTCTTGCTGTATGCTGTCTGCATGGAGCTTTGTTTTTCATTAAAATTAATAGTAGTTTTGAAGTCTTGTTTTGAGTCCTGCTTGGAATAGGTAGCTCAGAGAGGTTGTGTGCCGGCCATCATTCTGCTACTTATCAGGACACCTTGAGCTTAAAATATAACAGAAGGTTATATTGTTTTGTTGCAACTTTTTACATGTTGTAATAAAACTAGTCTTTGAGTAGAAAGTAAGTGGTAAGTGCCCCTCAAAATATAGTACTTTTTACTTTTTTGGATACACAGGCTTTCGTAGGCTGTGTTCTGGTTTGAAGCTACAGTGCTTCAATAGGATTCTATCACTGTGTCGTGGTTTAACCCCGGGCAGCAATCAAGGCCCACACGGCCGCTCGGTCACTCCTCACTGGTAGGGTGGCAGAGACAATCAGAAGGGTAAAAGTGAGAACTCTTCGGCTGAGGTAGAGACAGTTTAACAGGAAAAGGAAAATCTGCAAGTAAAAGCAACGCAAAACAAGAGACTATTTTAACACTTGCCATGGGCAGGCAGGTGCTCAGCCATCTCCAGTAAAGCAGGGCTCCACCACGTGTCACTGTTAGTTGGGAAGGCATGTGCTGTCACTCCGAACATTCCCCTTTCCCTTCTTTCTCCCCCAGCTTTATATGCTGAGCATGATGTCCTATGGTATGGAATATTCTTGGGGCAGTTGGGGTCAATTGTTCTGCATGTGTTCCCTTCCAGTTTCTTGTGTGCCCCCAACCTTCTCGCTGGTGAGGTGATGTGAGAGCCAGATAAGGCCTCAACTCTGTGTTAAGCACTGCTCAGCAATACCAAAAATATTCCTGTGTTATCAGCACTGTTTCTAGCACAGATCTGAAACAGAGCCTCATTTAGTTACTATGGAGAAAATTATTCCTGCAAAACCCAACCACTAGTACTGTAATATGAGATGTACTGAAGCTCACTTTTGAGATGTATTGAATCCTGTGGTGAGCAGGGATATGAAGGACTTCTTGCCTTAGCTTTTATTTGTTCACTGGTAACTGTGCATAAGCTTTCAGTAACAAAGAAAATTTAAATCTCTTGCAAAATGACACAGAAATTGCCTTCTTTTTTATTAAAACACTAGAGTACAGAGAGATATTATAGGAGATTTTGTACGTTAGACTGTTTACATCAGCCTTTTGTGCTGTGCTTGGCACAAAATCAGTGTTTTTGGTAATCAGTTCAGGTAATTCATCTCAGAGTAACCTTTGAACTCTTTATCTGGATAGGAAAACATGTTGACAGGAAAACTTGCTCTGTGACATGTAATTGCAACTCAGATTAAAAACAAATAGAAGATTTTACTTTGTATGTTTCTCTCTTAGTCCTGAGCATATCTACTCTTGTACACTTGAAATAGCTCAAAGGATCAAGTTTTGTATATTGCATCCTTACTGGACAGTTGATTTTAAGGTTATAGACTCAGTAGTGAAGCTGATTATTTGGTAGTGTTTTGTAGCACTCATTGCAGAAGGAGTAACTTAATCATTGGAGATCTTTGAATGAAGGGCAAATATAAGAAGCCTAGTCTTTCTTTTGGTTGGGGTTTGTTTTTGGGGTGTTTTTTTTTGCCTAAGTTGAAGTCGTCTTATTTTATTCCTTGCTCTAGGAATATTTCAGGTAGTAATTTCAGTTGTTGATAATTCTAGTGCAACAGAATTGTAGACAGGACTGGAGCATTATTGCACTTTATCTTATAAAGTGGTGTTTACACTGTTTGAGACTACTTTCCTAGATCACCTTGGTTTATTGCAACATAAAGGTGGCATTCAAGTGTGAAATTGCCTCTCATATACACACAGCATAAGCTACGCAAATGTATGTGGTCATGTAATCTTGTTTCTCACATCTACTGTCTCTCTCATCTTTCTCATTGCAGGTTTCTGAATGTGGCTGGCCAGCGAGACGAGCACCAAGTCTTCAGAATCTTTATAGCATATGCAAGAACATGCATTTATGGCTGAAGCAAGACCAGAAAAATGTTTGCATTGTGCACTGCCTTGTAAGAAATTGATTTAAGTCTGAAATGCTTTGTTGAATAGAACTTTAAATTGTAAATAAGGGTGCTAGTATCCATTCAGTTTGTGACTCTTGCTGCCATTCTCTACTGAGACGCTCCACGACCTTCCTGCTGTATCTGTGGGGAAGTTACTTGCATTAATTTTCTCCTAAGAGAAATCAGTAGGGTAATGTAGCCCTTCCTTACTTGCATGTAGAATGAGAGGTATTAAGGCAAAGTAGCCTTTAGGACAAAAAAAAAAATCTGCTCTACTGTTTCATTCAGTGTTTGCGCTGGTTTTTGTCCTGAGTGACAGAGGGGTCTACACTGGACTGCCCACGACTGTCCATTCAGAATGTAATCTGTAACCATAGAATTTCAGAAACTGACTGTAAGACTTTTAGTTAACTTGCTTTTACTGGCAGCAGATTTCTCAGTAACTTTTATTGTTGTCTAGAGTATTATTAACCTTGGTATAACCAAAAGAAGTAGTAAAACCCTATAGAGCCACCTCATGTCAAATATGGGGGTGGGAGGATGGAATTTTAGGAAGAGTGACTCCGTTCAAATTGGAAATAAAATGTAACTCCTAGCTTTGTGTAAGAGAATTGCATGTGAAACTAAAATCCTAATTTGGCTGCACTGTAAAAAGAGGAACGTGACCATTGTGGCAATGCTTGCAGTGCTACTGGAATGCACTCAAAACCTGTCAATTGATAGTGTATAGAAGTCTATAGGAAATATCACTACCAGAGTTAAAAAGAGAATTTATTAATCTGACGAACCGTACTTGTGCATTTTGCAGTGATTTGCAAGCAAAAAATCAGTTAATATCAGCTCCTGAAAACCAGTATAATTTTCAATGCTGTTGTGAGATTAGGCATCCAATTCTGTGTTAATGTGATGCTTCTAGTATGTCAGTATAACATGATGATCAAGTAGGTAAGCAGATGTGATGAATTAGCACCAGGTTTTGTAACATCTTCACCTTGAAGTGTGTCACTTAAGATACATAACTCATGGCTTTTCCTCAGATGTGAGGGTAACTTTTGTGTATATGTGGCTGCATGCCAGATGTAATGTAAAAATTGTACACCAGAACTAATAAAAACGAATGATAAAAGTTCTTTTCCATGCTTCTAGCAAAAACATCTTGAGAAGTCCTGTTCTGTCAACCATTACCTTTTTTCGAATCTTCTGTCTAATACAGGCATGACTCTCAGATGTGTGTGTAGCCATGATTCCAGCAGAAAGGTTCAGTGTTGGATTAATCTCCTTATCTTAGTTTCATGGGAAGCTATCAATTTCAGTTTTAGACAGAAGACTAAAGAGTTTATTATGGTTTAGCTCTTCTGAATTTTCATACTTCTCTTATAGCAGTAGTCCATATTGGTCATCCAGAAATAGTACTGAACTGGGGTTTCAGATAGCAACCAGGAAACAAACTTAAAAAATGGGTTTTAGTAATGGTAAGATGAAAAAGATCAGTTGAAAATTTCGAACAGTGTTTGGCTAAAGTAATTATTCACACTTGACCAAGCAGATAATATGAAGTGTCTTCTGTGTTTTGTGGAAATTAAATGAAAGCCTTTCCTGTTCAGATACAAACTTCAAATCTAGTGACAGCCCTAGACCTTGGACTTCATAATACTAATCAAGGATATAGCATGTTCTTCAGTAACATGGGTAATGCTTTTTCCACTAGGTTTAATAATAAAGTAACTTCTTTTTTTGTTTTGTTTAAATTTTAGGATGGAAGAGCAGCATCTGCAGTTGTAGTTTGTTCCTTTCTGTGTTTCTGTCGTCTCTTCACTACTGCTGAAGCTGCAGTTTATATGTTCAGTATGAAACGCTGTCCACCTGGCATTTGGCCTTCTCATAAAAGGTACTGTACAGGAGTGTTGAAACAAGTAGTTTTTCAGTTCTGAATTCTTGTTAGAAAGAGAAATTATTTCAATAATTTCTGTTTGAAGATGTGCTTTTCCAGGTATTGTGCTATATCGTGAACAGACAAATTCTGAATCTGAATTTTGTAAGTCTGTAAGTTACTCATGATGTTCTTGTAGAAGTGGTTCAGTTATCACCTGTAGTGAAGAATTGTTAGGAAAAAAGCAAGGGTTTGCCAAGCTCTTGGATGCTTTTTAAAATATAAAATATTGTGTCATGTGTGCCTTATTCTGTTCCATAGTTTTTTACAATAGATTTTGTTGTGTCAGTTCTGTAGAAATACCAATAATTACTTTGGTCAACTGGGTAAGAGTGCCTAGTGCTTTTTTAAAGGAGTACATGCAGAGGCAATTTGCATATACTATGACAAATATTTTACATTAGTTCTTTAATTTAATTTGGTAGTTCTTATAACAGTAAAGTCTCAGTAGCAAGTGTCACTGGTAGTAAGGGTGTTCCCTACAAAAAGGATTAAATTGTGAAGAGTGAGAAGTAGTAATTCTGTATAAATGACAGATTATGCTGTTGGATGGATTTACTTTGAGTGTATTTAAAGGATTCTCTGCAAGGTAATTTATATTAATGAGGGCAGATTTAAAGCCTGTAGGAAGGTTTGAGTGATCCATTATGTGCAAGATACAAAATAAGTAGTTTTCGTAGTCTAAGGCCTTTGGAAAAGTGGGTAGTTTGTTTCACAAGTAAATATATGTAAAGCTACAGATTTAAGCGCTGACTGGAGCTGTCTGGAATGCGGGACCCAGTGCAGATGAGTTTGTGTGTAAGGCTGTATTCAGTTTTCTGGGGAACGTACTTTTCTGTTGTGGTGCAGCCTTCAGACTTCTGTACAGAAATTCTGTAGCTGTCCTTAAAAGAAGAGGCTGGTTAGTGTTGATAAAGATTTCTCTGTTTCTGCTTAATTTTTCTGTTGTAACAGTCTATCAGATTTGAAAATCTCTTTGCTGGAAGTGGTGTTAAGTGTTCCCAGTGATTTACTGTTAACACTCATCACTGTTTAGTGGCTGTATAAGAACAGAAGTACCTCACCTATGTGTTCACCCATTTTTTTAGATTTTTGTTCTCTTACTGAACATGTATCTTCTGGTTTTGACAGATACATTGAATACATGTGTGATATGATGGCTGAAGAACCCATTATTCCTCACAGCAAGCCCATCCTCATCAGGTCAATTGTCATGACTCCTGTTCCACTTTTCAGTAAGCAACGAAATGGCTGCAGGCCTTTTTGTGAAGTTTATGTGGGAGATGAGAGAGTAACCACTACTTCCCAGGAATATGACAAAATGAAGTAAGTACAGGTTCTAACTTGCTTTAGAATAGCATGTTACTTTTTTCTAAACTCCTTTGCCCCGATGTAGCTCTTCTTGAAAGGTAAATCGTGGGGAATAGAATGTGGTTGTTACAGCAGCTTGGATCTGGTCTTGCAGATCAGTGGGGATGATGATTGGGTGGCACAATGAACACTGTCAGGCAGAGGAAAGCAAGACCCTCTTACCTCTCCATATGATGCAGGACATTGATACCTGATGCACATGCACTGAAGAGAGAATAATGTCTCTGTCATGGAACCTCTAAGGATCCTCCAGGTGTGGTACCTGTAAAGTGACTGCTTCATAGGCCCTGTACAGCTGTGGAATTAGAAATGGTACTGACAGGAGTACTCAAGTCCTTCTAGCTTTCTAGCTAATGAAGACCTTGGTGAAAGCAGACTAAATATAACATAATCCGTTACTTAAATTTTTTACACAGAATTAACTGTGGTTGTGTTGTTGTTGTTTTTTTTTTTTCTTTAGGGAGTTCAAAATTGAAGATGGGAAAGCAGTAATTCCACTAGGTGTAACAGTCCAAGGAGATGTTCTCATTGTGATCTATCATGCCAGGTCAACTATAGGAGGGCGACTACAAGCCAAGGTAATGACAAATTTAAGAGCCTACCAAAGGACTTCCTTTTTCTTGATGCAATTTTATATCCTATGCATAATCTAAGTACTTCACTTCTTATTCAATTCTTTGGTCAAAGAAATGTATGAGATTTTCCTACACTTATGAATTCAGCCTTTTTAAGCCTTCTGAGTATGTCCATTCTGCATGCTGTTACTTTGGTAAGCCTTTCTGGATATTACTTCGGTAGTGATAATTAACCTATTTGCAAGGAAAGCATCTAGCCATTTTTTTTCTGTGATGACGATGGTTATCTGTTAAATGAACAAGGAACCAGAACCTTCTAACTCTGTGCACACAAACTGCAAATACTTAGCAGAAAAGTGGAGTTCCAGGGGCTGCCTGTACAAAATAGGCTAGAAAAATCCGTGTGGTTTGGTACCCTATTTCGAAAACCAGGTTCAGTTTTTATAGCTGATTTTCTTAGTTGTCTTTATTCTAGTAGGGAGAATATGTATTTCCTTTTTTAATTCAACTATGGATGCAAATATATTGCAAAATCACAAAAAAATTGCAAATGAAGCCTGTCTTCAAATTTTTTAAAAAAAGAAGCGTGTCCTTTTTTTTCCAGAAAAGTAACCCATGTTAAACTTGGAAATCCATGTAAAAGATAAGGAGGAGTAGTGCAAAGTTGGAATAACTGGGAGCATTGACGCTTTGTCAGACAGCTTCTATACGTGTGGGACAAATATGCATATTCATGCATCGTCTTCTATTATTGAAAGTTTTCCCTAGTTTTTATTACTTTGTGAGTAGGAAGGTGAGTGTTAAATCTTGTCATGTTGCAGAAGGTTCAATCAGGTCTTTCAGAACACCTTAAAACTGAAAAGCCAGTGAAATTATTCCTTAACCACAGAAACAGCTATTGTATGGTTCAAGGTCATCAGGAAAAAGGCATGCAACTGACAAAATTTAACTGAGGTTAGGCTTTACTCCTTGGACAGTCTTGCTATCATTGATGATAAGGTTTCATTGATGTATTTTTTTGGCGTTTATTCACTGATTGGAAAAGACTAGAATTTTCTCATCCATTAGCTATAATGTGAGCTGGACACTTGAATGTCTAGAGCTGATCATTGTGAATGTCTTCTACTTCCTCACAGATAATTTGGGGGAGGATTTATGTTGCTTTGTAGGAAATGCCTCGCCTAGCAAGGGATTAAGAAAATGGTTTTAATAGGATGTTCAGGTTATCATATGTGGTTCAGCATAGGGATGGATGGATCAGGGAAGCTGTCTCCTGTATATCCATGTGTCTTGTACTGAGGAGCCCAGCACTGGACAGGACTACAGATGAGGCATCACTGGTGCTGAATACAGGCGAAAGATCACCTTCCTCAGCCTGCTTTGTCAGTGCTTTGCCTATTATTTACTTTCTGTGGTGTTCAGTAAATGCTTATGTACAATGAAAGCTTTCATACTTCAGTTTTCTGGGCTATTATTGTATGACTTCTTTGTAAGGACTGGCAAGACTATTTCACTTGTGTAGTTACTAAAGCTAGGGAATGAATATGTTCTGGATTTATCAGTGAGCTGTAGTTTGGATTTTTGCAAGACCGGGAGCTGCATGCATCTTCTGTAGTAGTGTTTTCTGGATGCTCACATTCTGATGAGGCATGGGGAAGTAGTTCCTCTGTCAGCAGAAGATGAAGTTGGGACAGTTGAGTGGTTAAAATGCTCAGAAAAGGCCTAAAATACTGTCTAGAATGAGTGGCTGACCTGAGAAGTTGCACAGAAAAAACCTCTTTTTTATGCCTTATGAGATGTTCTTTTAAATGTGCTACATTAAAATTGTTTTAAATCCACTACTTAATTTATGATGTATATTTTCTGATTACTGTGTTGCACAATGGGTTTTTCTGAGTGTATGTGATTCAGAAAGGTAGAGAAGGTCAAGCCTCCAGAACAGGATCTGTAAATACATAAACCTTAGATAACCTATTTTGAGGTCAGTGTTGAGATGTATCTGACTCAAGGTATTTTGGTTTCTTAGTGATAGGTCTATTTATGTTCATCTCAAACTACGAGTATACATGGAATTAAATAGAATTTGTAGCAAAATAAAAACTTTAAAATATTTTAATACTGAAAATACTTTGCATTATATTCAAGGCAGAACATTGTGCATACTGTTCTTGTGCGTTTATGCTGTTTTCTTGTATTTCTTGTTTCCAACAGATGGCTTCAATGAAGATGTTTCAGATTCAGTTCCACACTGGTTTTGTGCCACGAAATGCTACTACAGTGAAATTTGCCAAGTACGTTGACATCTTTTTGTAGAAGACTGGAGAAAGTTTTCTTTGAAACTGTTTAAACTGTCAAAAATCAACATATAGCAGGGGGAAGAAATACAGTCAATGATCAGTCAATGACAGTCAAAGAAGATGACTTTGATTGCAGTGAGAGTCTTTTGTTTTCTCACCTCAAGGAAACTGCAGGTTTTGTTCATGATACAGAAAAAAATCATGTACAAAAATACTACCAGTTTAAAATCTATGAGAAAAGTAAAAAAATACAGCAGGTTTTAAGTCATACTAATTGTTTTGAAGTTTTATTTTGTCCTGCAGTAAATCTAATCCAGTTAACCGTCAAGTGTATCAAGAATCTACTTGTATGTGTCTTTACAGGTATGATCTGGATGCCTGTGACATACAAGAAAAATATCCTGATTTATTTCAAGTCAATCTGGAAGTAGAGGTGGAGCCCAGAGATAGACCTAGCTGTGAACAGCTGCCATGGGAGAACATGAATATTAAGGGACTGAATCCCAAGATCCTCTTCTCCACTCGAGAGGAACAACAAGAGATTTTATCAAAATTTGGTAATAAATCCCTTAAAAACTAGAGAACGTGATGAAGTTTCCAATGTACTTAGTGTGTGAAGCTTTTTTTAGTTTCTGATGTTCCATTAAGTGAAAGAATTTAGAAAGTGTGTTTTGTCAATATCATTAAAAAATGTGCACTGTGTGAAGGACCTTTATTTATCCTCTAGTAATGGGTTATAATTATCCTTATCTTACTTATACTGTGGTTACATATGCTTGCTTTAAAACTATGAATATGCCATATGCGGGAATCTTAGCAAATAGGATTGTGACACATGGGATTTGTAGGCGAGATGTCTTGAAAGAGCTTTAATTGGCTAAACTGGCTCCAGTATCGTTTCACTTAAAATTATTGGAGCATTCCTCACAAATGATCTTGATTAAAAATGTTTTTGTCAACATTGGCATAGCCAAGTAATGTTGTAATTTAATTCCTCAACTTTTCTTAATAGATTCCAGCAGTCTTTTTATTTTAATAGTACATATGCAGTGCTTCATTGGCAGTTGCCTGTATTAATTGTAGTTAATTCTTATTTCTTCTGGTATCAGTAATTAGCTTTGACATTTTCATTCAGGCTTTTAAGCCTTCTCTGTGTTTCCAGGATAAAAAAGGCATGATGGAGGTTACTGTGGTGATTTTAGTGATACATCAGATCTTACTCTATGCTGTTAATATGGTACATCTCAATTACATTTTTTTGATAGTTGGTGCTGACTCGTTTTAAGCAGCATATGTTTTGTCTGTACTATGATATATACAATTTTCTATTTAACTTAGTTTAATCCTACTGTGAACACAACTCTCAGGTCAGTAAAGTTAGGGCATTTCATTGATGAAGATCTGTAAAAATTACTCTTACTAAGTCACTTCCATTTTCTGATTGATAAATCAAATGTAAGCATTTCAAATTGCACTGAAAGAATTTCTTAAAGGTGATGGGAAGGAAATAGCACAAAAGCAAGTGCTATGAATTTTTTTTAAAAAACTTGCCATATTGAACTTGCCATATTGACATTGAATTTACTCTATTTCATTAATCATGATCTTTCATTTATGTTTTCTGAGACAGACTATTTTTTCAACATCATTATACTACCACTGAGAATGTGGAAGGAGGGTGAAAAAATGGTCTACCAGTTTTGTATTTAGATTGACCAGTAGCTTTCTCCCAAGCATTCATCCATTCTCTTCTAACAGTGGATGAATACTGACTTATTTAGGGAGTCTTCTCAATTTGCTGTGAGAACCTAGTTTTTGTAATATAGCAGTAGGTAACTCTGCCCAACTCATTCTTACAGAAGAGTCACTTAATATCTGATATTGGTAAAATAAGAAATACAAGAAGCAGTTAATAGCAACATATATTACTTAACTTCTTTGTGATGTTTCTTAACTCTATGTTCTTCACTGGCTTTATACTCTAGGTTTCTTTTCTACAGCTGCATTTGCCTTTTTCTGTGGTTCTGTCTCTTACTGCAGATACTGTTCACAGCTTTTGCATGTTTTAGGGGATGGCTGGTACAACGGATGCCTTAGTTACGTTTTCCCCCAAATATAAGTAGAATACTTGAGTGTTTTGGTATGAGTCTTGTTTAATGTCCTAGTTGAAAACAGGGTCTTACCAATTTTTGCAGTTGAAACAAATTTAATAATGCTAGTTTCAAGAGCATGGTGTGGGCAGAAACTTACTTTTGCAGAGCAATAGATACTTGCAGGCAGTTGTCTTCCTTTGGCAGTCAGTCTGCCACCAAGTATTGGCTGCTGTGATGAGGATTGAGAAGTTTTCCTCTAAGGATTCTGGCTTAAATTCTGTTTTACAGGGAAACCGGAGCTGCCTAGACAGCCTGGTTCAACTGCACAGTATGAAGCAGAAGCATCCCAGCTGGAACAGTCATCAGAAAGTGCACCTACTGATACAGAATCCCCACACAGCAGTAGTACTGATGCAAATAACTTCTTTCACTCTCTGGACTGGAAAGGTGGGGGTTTCCTCTGAAGTAACTACGTGGTTTATGTTTGTCTTGTATACCTTCCAATGAGTGCTTAAGCCTTCTTATGCAGCAAGTCTCTAATTCACCAGACCATGAGGAATAACTATTTTAAGTGTTTAACTCTGCAGACTCACAAGCAGTCATTCTGCTTCATTTGGATCAACACCAAGTAACAGGTTTTGGTGTTGAGCATAACTTAATTGCTGAGCTAAATTTTTCTATTTTTTGGTAAAAATCTTAACCTTTTAGGTTTGCAAGGAAGCTTTGCATTCCCATGGGCCTACTTAGGCTGAGTGACGAACAGAGGGGAAAAAGGTAGACTAGTCAGTGGGGTTGAGATCAGTATTTATGAACTGTGAAAAAGTAAATTTACAGTACACATGTAACCCCTTTTTCTTGCTGTTGCCAAAGAAGTTATATTTTTTTAAAGAGTCTATGCAGCAGTTGGGGAAGGTGCTGAAAGATTCTTTTAACTTTAGCGTAATACTGTATGGTCTCTATAGTCATGGCTAATGTTTAGTTTTGTACCATTAACTGTAGTGCAAATACGAGAGATTAGTGTGGCCTTCTCTTATTTCCCTACATCTGTGGCTAGTAAGTCTTGTGCCAGGTAATGCTTCCTTATTTACTTATATTAGTGGTTAATATATATTAGTGGATGTGTTAGTTTTGAGAACAGTGTCAGACTAAAGAATGGTAAGAGAAAGTATATCATGACCTGACCACATATTTGAGGTACTCTCAAGGAAAGAAGATTCATCAGAAGATCTGGGACCATAAAAGGGAATTTGGGGAAATCAGATGTTCCCAAACAATAGCCAAAGAACCTCTAAAGACCTCTAGTCATATCCTAATAAGTTCATGGAAATCATTGGCATATACACGTGTATTCAAGAAATGTGATGAATGTGTAATAATTTCATGAATATAACCTACTCTGTTAGGCTGCTGTTCATGCATGCTTTGAGGAATAATCCTCATATATCCAGTGCTGCTAATAAAGTCATGTCTGCTTTCTAATCTAGCAAACTGGTTGGAGAGTTTATTTCCCAGGTTTCACTGACACTGCTTTGTTGGCAAAAATAGCAGCTGCTGAGTAGAGCAGAAGTTACTGAGAGGTCTTTGGAGGTGTAAGTGGCACAGCGATCTGAGGTGAATGTCCAAGTCAGTCTCATTTTGAAAAAAATTCATAATACCTGCCATTGCAAATATGTCAGTGAGCTACTCTTTTGCCTACCCTGTACAAAGAGATGGTAGGCAATGTTTAGTTGCTTTTTCATCACTTCTTTTGTGAGCTCTGAGTTTAGGGATTGATTTCATTCATTTCTCACCATGAAAGTCTGTCTCATCCTAGTCAGCAGAATAATCCTTGTAATCTAAAGCTGGGTTTTTTTTGTTTTTTTTCTCTTCAAGATGGAAAAACTACAGAAAGTGGAATAGATGACAGTTCATCTAAAAATGATCATGTTCAGCTATCTGATGACAGGGAGGAGAGTGATCCTTCAGATGAGGAATTCCCTACATTTCCAGGTGAAAAAGGTGCCATAGTTGTTGATGAAAAAGACTCTACTCCAGAAGGAGAGTTGTTTTTTGAGGCCAATTTTGAAGCTCCATCTGCACCGTTACAAAAGCCTCTTCCTGAAGAGAGTGTGGACTTGCTGGGACTAGATTCAGATATTTCACCAGAACAGAAACAATCTATCTCAGAAGTAAACTCTTCATCAAGTAATGCAGATTTGTTGAACAATCTGTTTGTGAGTAGTGCATCACAGGTTTCAGAAGAGCCCACTGGAGATCTCCTTGGCCAAGGAACAGATTTCTTTTTCAGCAGTCAGTGTCCAGTTGCTACTCAGAGTATGTCTACAGCAGCAGTCGTGTCTTCAGGTACGTGCATTTAACATCACTGCTCTTTACCTGGGCAGCACATGAAAACTGCTGCTTGTGTTGTGCTTAGGCAGTGAGTACCATGTACTCATACTGTCACAGTACAGTGAAGGCATGTTGGTCTATTGCAAGAATCTGAGCAGCATACCTATTATTTCTGCATGAAGGAGAGAAATTCCAGGTATTTAGTTATGTTGCCAGTATCCTATTAGCTTTAAACCATGTAAAGAGAGAAGTATCAGATTTTGAATTTAAAGGAAATTCTTAAAGAATCCATAGCTTTTCCATACAAACATTGCATGCCAGATCCCTTTCTAAATCTACGTGTAAATAATTTCTCTTGCCAAGGCATAGAATTGTCATAACTTACTGTTTTCTTGTCCTTTATATAAATCAATGTCATTAGTTGTACAGAGCTGTGCTGTTTAAGTCAAATGTCTGCATGGGACTTCTAAGTGTTAATCACATAAGAATGCTAGGCAATTGGAAATCCTGTAGATTATTGTTTAAACCAGTAGCATAATGGTACTGCTTAAAGGTGTTTTCTTGCTGGTTTTACTGATGTTCTTGGCAGATCAGTATCCAGAAAGAGAATGCTACATACTGCTGTCTATTTGGTATGTACACAAGGTGTTTTAGTTCAGAGGTTCTGTTTTTCTTACCAGTGCGTAATGAGCTCTTTGTCATATTACTAAACTTTAGGGAATAGCAGTTCTTTGCATGAACTTAACAGTAAGATTTCAGGGAATATTAGTCACATAATCTGGGGAACTATTACAAGGCTTAGCTTGTTTTGTGGAAAGATAATTCAGGGAGACTAAAAGCTTCAATATGTGGACAAATGTGATTTTCTTATGAAGCATTTAGATGGCTTAAAGTATTTCTTTATTTTGAGGGAATTCACTGTTGAACTTTGGTCAGTGAGTGATTATTTTAATTTACTATTTTTACACATGTAGAAGTCTGTAAAAGAGAAGCTTTATTTACCTTTCTCCAACCCTTTCTTGTATCTACTCACTGAATCACCTGAGCAATAGTCATATATATATCTCATTCTTGTGTTCATTCTCATTCAGTGTGTTTCATTGAATTGCCTAATACAAAGATAATTGCAGAAGTGAGAGCATTTGGTCACTGTTACATTTCAGTCTGCGCATGCAAGTTACACTTGAGGTTTCGTGTATGCATGCTGCTGTAGTAAGTTTGCTCGGTGACAATCCAGGATTTGTTTTTGAAGTGTTAGTGAGTCCTGTACAATGTGGTCATTACCTCAGGATATGCTGGGGATACAGCAGGATTATTCCTTCAGCTTCTGAGTCCCTGGGCTCTTGAGGATTTTGACCCTAGAGGGCAGCAGAAACAGGAAGATCTCAAGCCATGATTCCAGCTGACTGTCACATGTTACTCCATGCTGACTATAAATACTCTTCCGGTTAGTTTTTTCTTCATTGTGATCACTAGAGACCTGCTGAAGTCTTACTTCTGTTGGTTTTCATTCTTGGGTTGACGTGCTTTCTGCCCCAGAATCATCTATGCCTTCAAGTCTAAATGGTAGTGTAAATGTTTTACTTGATACTCGTTTTAGTAGAATAGTAGTCCATTTTTTTTAAATTTGTTGGAGGTTTGGCATCATAGTGCATTTAACAAATGTAATTCTTCTGTTTGTATGCAGTTGGTCACTCAGATTTAAAGTGTGTTTTAAATGGATGAAATTAACAGTATGATTGGATTGTATGCATTCTTGCTTAGGATTGTTTGAAGACATAGCTGTTCATATTGTGTATGGCTGAGATACCTTTTTACCAACATGGAAGTACCTTTTGTCTAGAGGAAGGGAAAAGTGGTGCCTCTTTGCCACAAATACTTTACAGAAGACTGCTGTGGTTACTAACATGAACTTTGGATTTTTGTCTGTGCCCCCAGAGGAGTAAGACTTTTCCAACTTTGTTTTTTCTAAAATTTGTCCTAAGATTGTTTTCTGCTTCTTTTTTAGCTGATCCTTTTGACCCATTCACAATGTCATCAAATTCAGAGAATCAAACCCTGTCTGGTCCAGACCTCTTTGGGGATTTCCTTAATCCAACCTCAACATCTGCACCAAATACAGTTCCTTCCACGCAAAGTTCACTTCCACCTTCTTCCAGCTCAGATTTCTTAAAATTGGGTAAGTGTGCTTCTGGTGTTCTGTTTCTCAACAGTTTCTACTGTTGTGTTTATTTGTCTTTCAGCTTAGTCAGGGTGGATTAATGTCTTAATAGATCCACTTGTTGTGATCCTGTTGTAATTAGCTCTGTGTTCTAGGAATGCAGATACAAATGCATCAAAAAGCAAGGGTTCCCTGTATAATATCATGCTATTATTTATGACCCAAGAGGATTTCTAGCCTTGCTAGCCACCTGTTAGGAGCTGGAGTTTCCTCTGAATGATCTTAGAACTGATGGTACACAAACACCTGGAAACTTAATTTATAGATGACGGAATGCTATGTTGATTGTATTTGGATTTTAAAGATTTTTCTGGAAACCTTGAAAACAAAATAAGCAAGTCAAGTTAATGTATAGCCAGTTCTTAAAATGCAAGCTGAGGCTAGCTGGCACCTTCTTAACCTGAATGCATTCTGGTAATATACTTACAAAAGACATTATGTAATACTCTAATCTTATTTGTTTCCTTTCTGATGTATTTTTGGTGAAGACTTTTCCTTGTGCATTAATTCTAAACTCTGTTAATCTTTAAACAAAAAAACTTTGTGATATGTTGGTGGTCTTGTAATTCTTTAAAGAGAAACATACACTTTCAGAAATGGTGGAGTGGTTAGAGCCACTAGTGTATTTTTAAAACCTGACTTTGAAAGAAAAGAGTGGGTCCTCTCCACATGGATAGGAGTTGTGGTCACTCTGGGGTTCTTCTCTGCTACTCTCCTATCCCCACAACTGTTCTCCTATTCCTGTATAGGTCCTTCACGCAGGATGCAATATTTCAAGAACATGGGGCTCTGTAGGATACAGTCCTTTAGGAACATGGGCTCTCCCAGGAGCTGCAGTTCCTGCTAGGAATCTGCTGCTGAGTATGGCTTCATCCAGGACATGTCCACCTGTGTAAGGTCCTCCACAGGCTGTGGTGTGGATATTTGTTCTGCTGTGGTCTTCCCTGTGTCTTGTAGGGGAATCTTTGCTCTGGCACCTGGAGCACCTCTTCCCCCTCCTTCTTCGCTGACTGTGGTGTCTTCGGGGCTGTTTCTCACACACTTCTCTTGCTTCTCTCACAGGTGCTGTGCAGTATTTTTTACCTTTGCCAGCACGTGTTCTCCTAAAGATGCCATCATTTAAGCTGAGAGGCTCAGCTGTGTCCTGTGGTGGCTCTGTTGGACATTACTATGTCGAACACAGAAGGCCAAGCCTTTCCTCACACAGACCCCCGCTTATAACCTGCAGGAATGGAATCATATTTCTTGTCCTGAATCCAGAGTGTTTTCTTCCCAGAGCTTATTTGATGCAGTTCTGACTTCCCTCTCCTTGTTTTGTAGTTGGTCTAGTTGACCTTACCTCCAAGTGATGCTGAGTGTTATCTACAGAAAAAAAAGGCAGTATTTGTCTGACTGAGATGAGGACTTCCTCCTTGAAATAAAAGGCTATCCGGCTGATTGCCCTCTCTACCATGTGGTTACACTTTGTATTCCAGCTGTAGTTGATTCTGCTGAGAAGATCCCATTTGCTGCTTTCCCTGCAACACTTTTGTTCTGTCCTGTGGACAGTTAACAGCTGTATGTTTCAGTTATGTTCTTGTATAGTTGCCAATTTTATGCCACTATTATTGTCACTGCATGAGGTTACCAAACAGATGGTGCATTTTTTTATACTCAGAAGACGACTTGATCAATACTGACCCATGGACTATCGTCTCCACCAGGTTCAGTCACTAGGATGGGGGCAGCCCTGGATGTATGTACAGACTGGGGGATGACATGCTGGAAAGGAGTGCTACGAAAAGGGACTTGGGGGTCCTTGGCAATGGCAAGTTGAATCTGACTCAGCAGTACCCTGGTAACCAGGAGGGCCAACCCTGTCCTGAGGGGCATCAGGCACAGCAATGCTGGCAGGTTGAGGGAAGGGAGTGTCCCACTCTTCTCTGCACTGGGGCGGCCTCACCTAGAATATTGTGTGTAGTTTTGAGCACTGCAGTACAAAAAAGTTATTAATCTATTTGAGAGTGTCCAAAGGAGGTCAGTAAAAGTCGTGAAGGGCCTTGAGTAGAAGCCATAAGAGGAGTAGCTGAGGTCACTTGGTCTGTTCAGCCTGAAGAAGAGTAGACTGAAGGGAGACCTCATTGCAGTTACACCTTCCTTGTGAGAGGGGAAGCAGAGAGACAAGTACTAATCTCCCCACTGGTGATCAGTGACAAGACCAGATGGAAGGGCCTGAAGCTGTGTCAGGAAAGGTTTAGGCTTGTTACTGTGAGAAGGTTCATCACCCAGAGCGTGATTGGGCACTGAACAGGCTGCCCAGGGAAGTGATCACAGCAAGCCTGACAGTTCAAGAAGCGTTTGGACAATGCTCTCTCAGGTGTATGATGTGACTGTTGGGAATGATCTTATGCAGAGCCAGGAGTTAAACTTGCTGATCCTTGTGGTTTCCTTCCAACTCAGGGTATTCTATGAGTCTGTGATCTCAGACAAAAGCTAACTCACTCTAGAGATAGATAACTCTGGAAATTATGTAGTTGACCTGCTCAAAGCAGAGTCTGGTAGAACAGACTGTTCAGGACCACGTCCTTGCTGATTTACAGTATTTCCAAGGATGTAGACTCTACAGCTGGGCAAGTGACGCCAGTGTTGGACTGATCTTGCAGAAAAAAGTGTGCCCATTACCTCTTGTCCTTCCATTGGGCAACACTGAGAGGAGTCTGGATGAGTCTTTCTTTTCTTCACATTAAGAACTTTCACACATTGGCAAGATTGCCCTCAGTTCTTCTTTTCTGCAAGTTAAACAATACCAGCACCCTCAGCTAGTCTTCATATCAGAAGAGACAGAGAACCCTTACATGGGTTAAATTTAAAGTTGGAAAAATAAAAAAAAAAAGTAAATTTCCACTCTCTAAATGTTTACCTGCAACCTTAATGTTCAGCTGTTAGTAACGTTTAACCAAGCACAGGAGAAAAGGAATATTTTTACATCTGACTTGAATGCTTAATGTTTTATGCTTACTCTTTCTTATTTTGATTGATAGCTTGAATCCTGGTAAATGCATTAGGATACCAGCTGTTTCAATGTTACTTCTGGAGCTTTCTGTCAGCATAGGGAAAAGATACTTAAACTGTACCCATTTTCTCTTCAGTCTGCTGTTATACAGTGATTTCCCTGTATTTCTCTGTTGCTATGTAGTCTTTAAAAACCTTATGGAAGTGGAAGAATTTGTAATATTTCATGCTCCTTTACATTTATCTCTCAAATGACAGCTTTTCTATGTGTTTAGGTGAAATGTTTATTTGAGCCTTTGATGTTCCATCCAGTTACAGGTATCAATTTTCTCAAGGAAGTTAGAAATATTAGTGGGTTGTATTGCTTTTATGATGAATGTGGGAGTGAAAAGACATGATTACTAGTAACTAGAAAAGAAGGAACAAATAAGAACATGTTCTCAAATTATGTATTTGGAAGAATTGTGTTAAGTGAGCAGAAGGAAGTGCAAACATGAGGTCATTCAAGTGAGAAGCAATTTTAACTCACTAAAAATAAATTAGTAATGTTAATGAGCATTCACAGTAAGCTGTAGTAATGGGATTGGTTGAACCTACTCTTGGAGCAGTAATAAGTGTCTGGAATCAAATTGTAGTGATGAGTTTTGTTAATAGTAAATGATTACTAAACCTCCATAGATACCAGTAGTTTCAGTGAACACAAGTTCAAGGTTTAGAATTTAAGCCTTGTATTTCTTGAATGTGGCTTGAAATTTAAAAGAAGTAGAATTTTTGAAATGAAAGATTGTTCTTAAGTGAGAACAAACTAATTTAATCAACAGGCAGCAGGAGGTGTGAAAGGTGGTCAAAAGAAACCTGAGTGACTAGTGTCATCTTCTCCTGAGTAGAATTTATTTTCTGTGACAACTTGTGTTCTCAGACAGGCTTTAGACAAGGTTAAAAAAAACTTGCATCATACTGGACCAGCTTCTTGCTTCACAGAAAATCCTACTGTCTTCTCTGATTAAAGGATTTCCTGTGGAGATGACAAGTTAAATAAGGAAAACCTTGTGTGAAGTTGTGTGTAGGATATACTAAAATGCAAGTCTCTTATTTTGGGAAGCTGGAAAGTGTGATCTGATTACCACCAACTTATTCTTACATCTTAGCTTGGCTTGACAAGTGTTGAAAAAGAGCGTAGTTCTTTGCCCTGAATGCCAGTGGCTTATTGCTGTGTGGCTAAGAATTATAAATATGCGTATTAAAGAACTAAGGGGCAAGCAGGTATGGATGTGCATGCCATGATTTTAATAGCTTCCATTTTTTGAATATTGAGCTATGCTTCATGTTTCACCCTTTCTTTAGACATTCTGCTTCTTTACCTTAATGTGTCAGTATGAACTCCAGGGTGCCAGTTATAAAAATAGGAATTCAGTATGTAGTCTCGTCATACCTCTTCAAGTCAGAGTATCATCTTGATAACGCTATTTCTTGATGTTAAAAATCTAATGTAAATGTAATGCCCAAGTGCTGTGACTTAAAGGAATACATTGTAAGAATAAATGGTTGCAGAAGTAATATATAATCTTTTCAATGTATGACACATTCCATTGTTTCTTCTTTTTCTGCTAAAAGTGTGGTTGGATGTATGTGAGTTCTTACTATTGACAGTGAATTTATTGCTATACACAGTAGCAGGGTACTTCCAGCTTAGTTCAGGGTAGGGGAGGCAATGAACTTGACAGCTCTTAAGCCAGCAGTTTTAAAACAGATGATTCTCACAGTGTGTTCTCAATCTTTCAAATGTATTCAACTGTAGTTGACTTTATTCTTATTTTTCTCAACTTGGATTTATATTAGTTAATTTCGTATGTGGCTGTTAATATTTTTATGCCCCTGTAAAAAACTTCTAATAGCAGAGATCATAAGCAAAAATAATTTCTGTCTCGAAAATTGGTACTTAGAGTAACTCAGGGTCTGCTTAGCATTTGGGAGTGGCATATAATTGAACAAATTTCTAAACTGATGAATAGACAGTGCTGGATCCTTTGAGGTTTTTGGCCAGTGACCGTAGATAGCTGGGGTCCTGAGTAGGGAGGCAAATATATATTGTTTCTCCCATGTTTTAGAGTCAGGGAGATGAAGCTTAGGGCTGGAAATGGCAGGTGCTTCTTGCATTTTATTCTGATATTTTCCTTCACATGCAGCAGAGAATACTGATGAAATACAGGCTTCTGACAGATATTTGTTGTAGAGTATTTGGTGTGCTCTTTACATTGGTGAGCTCTAAGTATAAATGGTATTAGTGGATTGAGGTACTAGAGGGGATATTTAATTTTCTTCTAATAATTTCCTTAATGAAGTGGATTTAGTATCAGTATTCAGAATGCAAAGTTGAGAAGCTGAGAGATACCAAAGGCTGTGATGCAGCAGTGGAAACGTTCAAAGCCTCAGAATGTCACGGTTTTCATAAGTGTGGCTGGGTTAGCTTTCTAAATGCTACACCTTTGAAATATCTTAGAATATGTTTTGGTTTTACTGAAATACTACCTCTCCCTGCCTGCTGTCATAGCATTGAAGGAGGGGTTACATTCAAGAGCTGTCCTGCTTCACTGTAAGTCTCCACAAGCTGTGCTCAAAGAGAATGCTCAGAGCTGGTGTGCAACTTTGAGTGTTCTTTACCTAGGACCTGTCATTCTGAGGAAGGTTCACCTCACACTCTGTGCGAGTGAGCAAGTGGGGACTCACTTGCAGATGTCAGGGATAGCAGTTGCAACCTTATGTTGAACAGATGTGATACTTTGTAGGAGTTAGCAGAAGCACCATTGCATCCTTTTGTATGTGACTTTTTCATTGGCTATTTTTAGATAGCATGGTGGTTTTGTTTTTCATATAGAAAGGTTATTTTTAACCATGTAGGTAGAAATTCTCCATCTTTTCCCAGAAGAGATCACTCTTCCTTGCATTAATTCCATGCATTCGTTCATATATTGCACCTAGAAGGTCATAACAGGCCTTGTCTTAACAGGCCTGGGTTAGGCAAACCTTCAGTTTGAAGTGACCTTGCTTCACCTGTGTAGACTGCTGAGTGATAAAGAACATCATTCATGAAGCACTACTGCTTTCTGCTTACCTGTTGTGTTCTCAGGAGCAGCAGTGTGACCTAAATCCATGACTTAGCTAGTCCTTTTGCCCAGGAGACCTAAGCTGTTAAAATCATAGCATTACTCATGCATGAAAATATCTAATCTATGAAGAGTATGTGATGTTTTAAATATAAATGAAGAAATTCCAGTGGTAAAACCCTTCTGAGTCCTGTTTCACTGCATAACTGTTCCTGAGAAATTTAAGCAAGCTACATGGTTGATCATTGTAGCAGACAGTGTGGTACCCATTCTGTTGGTATTAGCAAAATATCCATTATTGTGATGGTTTTCTTGAAAAAAAGTAAGATTCCTTTTTAATTCTGTAGGGAATCTGGCTCCAGTGCCCCCTAAAATATCATCTTCTACAAGCCACCCAGATCTCTTAAGTGGATGGGATTCGTGGGCAGATTCTCCAACAACCAGTAATGTATCAGCACCACAGCTGAAGCCTGTTAGTGAAGGTATTGTAAAATTAATTTTTTTCTTTTGAGAGAATAAGGAATACTCCAAATTTGGTCACTTTAATCACCTGAAACTGCTGAGCATGACCTCATGTATTTTTGCTTTGTTGCTTAAATGGTGCTTTAGTAAGGAACTTGTGTAGTTTCTCAGATTTAAGTTCAAGACAGAGGAATCAAATAGTTTCAATTCTATACAGTAATGGTGATTCCTGTCATAGTAAAAGATGTCATGAGGCAGAATGTAGGGAAGCTTTTCATAACGTGTCCTGGGAATAGTACTTTTATTCGTTCTCTCAATTTTCAAATGGGCCAGGTCCATGGTATATCTTCTTATTATACAGGTCAAGCTTTTACCATGGGGAGCCAGTCCAGCGTGTCTTCAGGTCTGTCTTTCAGCCAGGCAAAATCTCAGAACTTTGATCCTTTTGCTGATCTTGCCAATCTGGGGTCTGGTCTTCCAGGTAAGATCTTAACTTTGAGAGACTGTATTTAATGCCTCTACTGTTTGATTTGCTTCTTGTACCAATGAACGTTACTGATAGCCTATAAGGAAAGTGTTTCCTTTAGTTGTTAACAACCAGCTAAAGGCAATTGCTGTGAGCTGATGAGTAACAGTAGAGGATTGAATCTTACAGGTATTGTGTGAAACACCCAGAATATTTCAGAAGAAACCACAGCAGTAACATAGACACAGTAAAAGTACTTAATGCATCAGAATCTAATTGCGATCATAAGGGAAGATGGGGTGCTCATTCAGTAACTGTACATGAGGTTTCTTACCTAGCATTAATTAGTACTATGCTTGAAGGAAAGCAAGATTAAAAAAAATGGATTAAATTAGTTAAATCTGTTAGTTCCAAAGTGACAGTTGTTTTCCTGTTAATTCTGTACTCTTCTTTGAATTCAGTGGACCTTCATAGCTCTGCTGCTCACATCTGTCATCTTTGTAAGATAAGCACAAATCAAGCACATACATGTACATGAGTATTGAAAGCATTATGAATGTTAGTTGGTCTGCAGTGGTGGCCACAAGAACTTGTGGAAGATAAGACACATGGCAGAGTAACACTTGATTCCAGGATATTACATTCACCTGCAATTCAGGAATTAGCTCTGCAGCATTCTCAAATAGCAGAAAAATGAAAGGCACTGTAAGGAGTTGAGGTTCTTGCATTTCAGAATTCACAGTATCATAAGTGTGACTGGCTGCCAATAGTACAAGGAGTGATTCAGAATAGTGTAGTGTTGCTGAATTGCAGAAACATGTTTTTCCCTTAGCTGGGAGCTGACAGAGGTTTTGCCCTGCTGTTGTGGCAGTCAGCATTGTGTATTGACTTGAGTGCTGGTGGAATTATCTTCTAGAAGCACAGGGTAACATGCAAAGTTTGACATCTTTAAGTTGCTTGTACGTAATCACTTGCAAAATTCTGCTGTTGAAGCAGAGGGTGCTGGCAGTAAACAGTTCACAAAAATTTTCTAATTTAATAGTTCAGGTTAATATAGACTTGTTAAATCTACAGATAGCATGGCAGTAAAAAAGAAATCAATTTATCTTTGACTTGAAGGTGCACATATAGCACACTCTGAATCCAGTGGAAGAAATTGAACTGATTTTAGCAGGATTTAGATGAATTCATTAGTCTTTCAGTTAGCTTTCAATAGGAAAAAGGACTGCATTAAAAAGTAGATAGATGTCACTGACCCAGTTAACCTTCTCAATCTTGAAATTAATTTTCAAGGCATTATAAGAACTGGAATTCAGACTGAGTGCTTTCTTTTTCATAGGAGATTTTTTGACTCCACATCCAAGTTATTATTCTGGAAGAGAATTTACAAGAGTGCAAGCTGCTTAAATATGAATGTTTTATAAAACAAAAAAAACAGTAGCTAAAGATAGTTAAAAGTAGTGCATTAGTATATATATAGTGGTAGGATACCAATAGTGCTCTGTGCTAGTTGATGTTACCATGCTCTTAGTTTCTTGGAATGGTCTTTTGTCAGAAAGTAGGGGTGCGGTTTTAAGAAGTTTCTGTGAATAGTGAGTCATTGGCTTGTCCTATAGGAAGAATCTGTTGGCCTTGAATACTGGAATAATGAAAGTAGAGTGCTTTGAAAGAATAGTAGAAAGAGGTAATTTTTCAGAATGCAAGGCATTGTATTCTGACGAGTAACAGATTTTTTTTTTCTGTTGATTTCACAAGGTAATAAATGACTGCAAACTGAGTTGACTGCAACTGAATGTTTTCCGGAAAAAAATCAGTGCATTCCTAGATTTTCTCATATATTGTATTGCAATACTAGCTTTTATCAGGTGTGATATTTAAAGGTATAGTAAAGCATCTCATACATGGCCTTTGGAAGACATTCCTCTTGTGCAGATTATAACTATGAGCAGTAGCTACAGAAGAGAGCTATCGAGAGAGCTGAAGTGTGAGGAAACAGTTTTGAAAGAGCAAACTGAGCTTGCATTGCTGTGTATACCCAGAAAAACTTGACCTGTACCACACTGGGGTGATTACAGCAGTATCTCCTGCAGGCTGCAGTCTCTTTTTTATTCTTACGCAATATTCCGTGTGAATACTCCTGTAGCGTATCTTCTCATCTTTCTTAAACAGAAGTGGAAGACATCCCTAGAATTTAAAAACTTTCATTTGGAAGTATTCTCAGTATGTTTACTTTTTTTGATCATGTAATTAATTATTTGTTGTCCTCTGTGTATTAACAAACATTGACGTGTAATGAACTGGGACGCAGAACTACTATCACAGCCAGATTATCTTCTGACACATGCCCGACCCATCAGATGAGAGTGGATTCTTCTACTAAAACTGATAATTGAGAACTTGGGTTGTAAGAAGGTGGAAGGCTTTCAGGAATGGCTCTAGTTCCTGCTATCCAAGTTACTTGTTAATGACACTCTTCACTTTAGCCACTCTCTTCTGTTACGTTTTCTCTTGTGTAGTGCTATTACTGTGAATACAGTTTGTGGTTGTATGTCAAGACCAAAGTGTTTCACTTGTATTAAACAGGTGACAAATACCACACTGAACAGCTAACTTAGTATTTATTTTTAGGTTCCTCCACTGGTGGACTCTTGAGTAGTGGATTTAGTCAGAAGACTTCCCCATCTCAGAAGTTGGGAAATCAGTGGCAGAAAACCCTAAAACCACCAAGTACTTCATGGCAGTCTCAGACTAAATCCACCGCAGCTAAGCCAAACTACACAGTAAACTTCAGTGTTATTGGAGGACGAGAAGAACGAGGAGTCAGAACCCCAAGCTTTGGTAAGTTTTGTGAATGTATTACTTACAATGGCCCTTGTGAAGTTAGTCGAGTGCGCTGCTACCTGCAGAAGCTCTTGTACCTTCATATTTTTATTTACATTTAGGTTATATCTGGTAGAAAACAAGATAACAGAAGTTTTTGGCAAATCTGGATCCTGCTTTTGCAAAACTATCCTCGTATATAATAGAGACAAACTGACAATGTCCCAGATATATGCAAGTTCTTGCATAAAGTCTCAAGTCTATATTTAGTCACCCACATGGGTACTGCTTTTGTATTGCTGGGTTTAGAAAAGTGAATTTGATCTATCTGGGGAGAGATGATTGAAAATGTTGCTTCATGTTAGTCCATTTGTGATACACAGGTAAAGGGACACAACATTATTCCTAGCCGAAAAATAGTAGCTACTCTTGAGAAAGATTGAGGCTAAACTTACGGGAAATTCTTGCTTCAAACAGATATGGGGGCATGACCACGTGGTATCATACTTGGAAGTAGTCTTTTCAGATGTTCCAACTGAGTAGTAAAACCTAGAGTTATATGGATGGGCATGGCTTCTTCTACATCAATTTTCTTGGAAAATTTTATTTTTCTGGTGTGTTGATGTTAAGATTATGCCTCCTTTTAACTGGCATATAAATGAACAGCAGGTATTTTTAGGTTGAAATGATTCTTTTGATCTGTATCTGGAAAAAAAGTGACAGGATGGAGAGGCAGTGGACATAAGCTACAGCATATTAAAGTCTGTACAACAAGAGAAAAATAAATTAGCATGATGAAATGCTGGAATGGGATGTTGTAATTCCTCTCCCTTGAAAACAGATGTACCTCAACTGGACAGAGACCTGAGAAATGTACCTAGTTGTCCCTATTTTGACTGAGATTTGGACTAGATAACATCCAGAGGCCTCTTCAGAATTCAGTTGTTCTGCAGTTCTCTGAAATGTGTTGGTTCTATAATGAATATTCACATAGGTATTTTATCCCTTCACTATTCTGTGTAAGTTTCAGCAGTCAGATGTTGACTACATACATTCAGCTAGAGTTTTGGTCACATGAAAAACTTCTGCATAACAGTCAGAATTAACTTACAGTGGAAAAAAGGAATAATTTCCAAGATCATGAATAGATAGATGTGTGCTCCCTCAAGTCTGCTCCCATTTTTTCAAAAAGAGGACTTGCAAGTATCTAGTCAGATGGATACATGTGAGTTTGTCTGTTCTGTTGGACTGAAGGCTTGTCAGTGGTCCCTTTTATTCCTATCCTTCTGTTAGTCTTATGGAGTTGATCAAGTTGCTGAGGAATATCATGGTAGTGATACATGCTGTGGGTATGTATCTCACTGCAATGTATTTCCCTCATTAGTTTATTCTTCTATGTAACTTTTCATTTAATGTACCTCTTCCATCATAGGTCACAAGCCAAAAGTTTCGGAAAATGACTTTGAGGATCTCTTATCTAATCAAGGGTTTTCTGCAAAATCTGATAAAAAGGGACCGAAGACCATTGCTGAGATGAGAAAACAAGAAATGTCTAAAGATATGGACCCCTTGAAACTCAAGGTTTGTTTAACAGTGATTTTTATTTAAATGAAAACCTGATCTTGTGCTTAAAACTGCTGATAACAGAGCTGAAGGATACAATTACTAATAGAAAAACTAATGGTCATGGTTTAAATGCAGCCACTTGCCCTCTACCCACTGAGGTAGGATAGGGAGGAGAACTGAAGAAAAAGCTGAAGCTCACATGTTGAGATAGAAATGGCTTAATAATTGAGATAAAGAAAATCTTGGCCAGTTCAGGTCAGCTGTCCTGGCTGAGCTCCCTCCCAGCTTCTTGTGCAGATGCCCACTGGCAGAAAATGGGAAACTGAAAAGTCTCTGACTCAGGGGAAGAACTACAAAACATACTAATGTTTTAGTTGTTGTGTCAACACTGTTCTCATACTAAAGCCAAAAACACAGCACTAACTACTAGGAAAAAATTAACTCTATGCCATTCTGATAAAATAGAATGAAATTTTATCTTTATTGAAATCATATGGCTGTAGAATAATTAGCATGAACAAAAGTCACTTGGCAATGAAGTAGCAGTGATAATAGCACAAAAATGTGTGGATGGAATGCAAGCTTGTTTCCTTCAACTAAACTTGGGGAATTAAAGAACTAGTTTTCTTGCCAAGCTCCCACTTCTTGAAGCTAGACTACTCTTCATCTTGAGTGTTCCCATAGGTCTCCATGGAAAAGATGGATTTAGCTGATAATACAAAGTGATGCTTTAAAAAACAGACAGGTGAGAATAGCTGTCTTCAGGGTAACCATGTACTTGCATTTACTGGTTAGCAAGTGCTGCTGCTTCCTAAGAAATTGCTAGAAGATGCAATTCTGAAAATGGCCTATATAACTAATTTGGGAATGTTACCTGATCAGCTCTTCTTTTTTCTTTTTTTTTTTTTGCTCATTGATAATGTTGCATACTAATATCCTTTCAGTTTTGTGGTCTCTATGGTGGTTTAGAATAGTTTGTAAAAGAACTTTGGAGAGATGCTGAAATTTGTTTTCAGTGTCCTGCCTGAAGAGAGTGCACAGCTTGCATGGTTATCTTTTAACACAAATCACTGCAAGTTTTTATTTGTTTACCATGCTCTTGATAGATGGCAGAGATTTTAGTATTACATAAGCAATCAGTGAAGACACTATCACTATTTTAGTGGCTTGAATATTGCTGTTAAAGTCTGAAATGGCGAGTTGCTCTAATAACTTTGGGGATATCTGAAAGAATACTTTAGTTCGTGCTCCTCTGCAGGTTGCTTAAGTTGACACTGACTATTAATATACACGATCATTTATACAATGCTTATATGTTTTTGTGTTTTTACAAATCAAGTAAGAATTAAAAAAAATTAATCTTGTGCCCTGATGGGTACAAGATTAATGTAATTTTAATATAATATCTAGTTGTAACAGTTGAGTTTTTAATTACTCCTGACAATTCCCTTGTCATTAATTTTACAGTGGTTTGTAATATGTAACTATCTCAATAATTTCTCTTACAATGGCTGAATTTCTGCATAAAACTAGTAACAATGAGCTACTCCCTAGTGGTAGATGCAAAATAGCACTTTAGGGTGGCTAAGAAAGTTGAACTTAAGGAATTAGTGTAGCACAGCAACTGTACTTGAGTCTTTATCTTGTAGTCTTGCACAGAGTGAAGATTATGTCTGTAGATAGGCTGAGAATCCTTACAGTGCTGCGTTCAGTTCTGTGTATTCTGATTTTCCCAGATTCTTGAATGGATTGAAGGAAAGGAGAGGAATATCAGAGCATTAATATCCACTCTTCATACAGTACTTTGGGAAGGGGAAAATAAGTGGAAACCAGTCAGCATGGCAGATTTAGTAACTCCTGAACAAGTTAAGAAGTACTACAGGAAAGCAGTCCTTGTAGTTCATCCCGATAAGGTAAGTATGTTCCCCTGATCTTCTTTACTTTGGAAAGAATGCAAACTGCTTTTACTACAGCCACACTAGTCACTGGCAAATGCCTTGCTTCTTGATCAGCCCCCTAGATGCTCTTCACTTTACTTCCATTGTGTTCTGAATGTGGTGTCCTGCTCATTCAGGTAGTACAGGATTTTCCATTTCATCCTGACACAGGACAGAATTCAACAGACTAGTGTTAACAAATGAAAGATCCTGTGAAAGATGTTGGGTTCTAACTGACTGCTGGCAGGTTATTGCTGCTTAGTGCAATCTGCCTTATTTCTGTGAGCTGATAGTTCGCATCTTTTAGGATTATGCACCTGCATATGGAGATTCTCAGGCTGCCATAGAAAAACTGTTAGGAAAAAACCTGCTGAACTTTGTTTACTCAACAATTTAACTAGAAAAAGTGAGCTTTACTAGAGTAAGCAATTACCAGATGAAAAATACTTGATGAATATGATATTCCAGTTGTCTTTTTAAAATACTTAATGCATTCCATTGTTTGTTAGTCTTTCAATCTATGAAGATAGCTGCTTAGGCTGAGCTACTGCTCTGGGCTCTCTTTTAGATATATTCTATGCTTATCTTTGTATCTGGTTTGAATTTTCAGGCTTGCCATCACTGGTGGTTCAGTGAGAAGTAGTCTAAATCTTAGGTCATCTTACATCTTTAACAGAAGAAAACAACACATTCTTTGGGTATTTTCTCCTCCCCCCACCACTGTCCTTCACCCTCCTTGGCTGTGTGGCTTCCTTCACCTTTGTGGTGTTTTTTTGGTGTTTTCAGTAAGCCACTCAGTGTATCGCTGTTAGAACACAGATCTCTTTAAGGCATAGTTTTCTTTTTCTTTTTTTTTTTTTTCTGCCACTTGTCTGTTAAAGCACTCTCTAAAAGAGTTGATACAGTACTGCAGCTGGCAAAAGCTAAGCAGCCGGAGAAGGGGAAGGATACTGGAGAAGGCTCTGGGGCTTCTCTCTTATGTTGGAAAGAACCTGGTAAAATAATTTGTCTTTTGAGACTGTGTTGAATGATTGTGTTGACCCTGAGTCAGGGCTGCTGTGAAACAGCCAGGGAATCGTGAGCGTACTGTCTCTGGGTATGGAAGCAAACACACAGGAAGTGCTGCATTGTTCATGTTGAATCTTAACATTATTCAACTCAGCAACAGATTTTTCTCCACAAAATCCCATCCAAAAAGAGTTGTCTCAAACAGTGCTCTGATTTTATCCTTGTACTGCAGGGTCTGTCAGGAAGCAATTCCAAAAGTTATTTATTTGATCGTTAAGTAATAACTAAAACTATTTATTAAAACAGCTTTGAAAATTGTTTTTAGCTAAGTTTCAGTTATTTATGAGTTGCACTGAAAGCTTGAAGATAATGTAAGGAAACCAAGGGCTTGGCTGTGTTTAAAATACTTGTGGCAAGCATTGGATAAAGTTGAAGGGAGTTCTGTGTCTGCAAAATTATATTCACAACTCAGTCTGAGGTTTTGGAATAAGATAAGAAATATAAAGGGAGTGGAATCTTTTCTAAGTCACCTAATTCCTGATATTATTATGCCTATGATGTGTTCTGTTTGCTTTCAGGCCACAGGACAACCTTACGAGCAGTATGCCAAAATGATCTTCATGGAATTGAATGACGCATGGTCAGAGTTTGAAAACCAGGGATCAAAGTCCCTCTTCTAAAACTTCATCTTTCACAGAACTGCTTCCAGAAACTGGAGCTGAGCGTTGTTGTGACTTTATTGCGCCTGTGATGTATGAAGCACTTTTCCATGGTTTCAGCGCAATTTCTAGTCATGCACTTAAATGTGGGGATGTATTTTGTAAGATGTAGAGTACAAAGCATTACATAGATGCATTAAGAAAAAAGCTGCTCAGTACCTGTAGAAATCAGTCTGGGAGTAAATATTTCTCTTCAGTTTTATACATGAAAAATAGAGTTTTAATGAAGCTAAATAACTTCTGATATACTATTAATTATAAATCATTCCAACTTCATTGATCTTTGCTGTACCTCTACTTTCCCAAATTTGTCTGTTACTTTGAGTTGTTTTGTGATTCAGTTTTGATATTTGGTGCCTGTCCCCTTCATCTGAAGTGCTTTAGTTAGCAGCAGTGAATTTGCTTGGCTTATCTCAAACTTAAGGGTGTATATTTTCATCTGTATTTTATGTAATCGGTCTGATAATCATTCTGTAAATAATGTTTTCTGGCAATACCTGTGTTCCTTACAATAGAGTAACAGTTGTTTAGCCAAAAAGACCCCAGATGTGGGAAAGTCAGACAGGGTTGTTCTTGATTTTTACTTCTTTTACATATCATGAATCTAGAAACAAATTTTGACTTCAAGGTCTGCATGTTCCTGCTGTTTTGTTATTTATTATTAATCTTTGGAAGGCAGTATTCTGATGTGTGATTATTTTCCTAGTTCTTTAAATGGTGTCTCTTGCTTCTGATTTCAGTGGAACATTTCTTCCATTGCACTTCATATATACTCCGATAGAAATTATGTTATTCTGAGACTTGAAGTGTAAGCACAAACATTTTACTCTGCTTTCATATGTCTGAGTTAGTATGACATTACTCATTATCATATGGAGAGCATTTAAAGTGCTTTAATGTCTTTTGCTGCATGTCTGAACTTCTGTGTTTTTGAGTTATGCATGGCATCTGTGTATGTGAAAACATGGGGTGTTTTTTGTTGCACTTCTGCTCACCTTCCTTCCATGCACTGCCTAGTGCAAGATGAGTAGAGACACAACTTGGTAACAAAACTTGCCATGTTTTCTCATCCCTATTCAGAAGGCTCTTTTTCACTAGTGCTGGGGTGGATGAATGCAAATGACCAATGACTGTTATACTCTGTGTAACAACAAAATGCAATCTTCATATCGTGTTTGAAAATACTTAAAATTAGTGTTGGGGTATTAAATCTTTGGCAACAGTCTCTTGATACAGTACAGTTAGGCATTCAAGGGGATATTTTTATCATCTTGCCTTTTTATACGAGAGGGAGGCTGTGCCATTGTCAGAGGTAACTGTGCCATTGTCAGCTGAGTAACATCTGAACAGAAAACAAGATTCTAACGCCACCTGAACAGTGTGTTGGGTGAGAACTGCCACTGCCATACCAGCCTGAGATCTGATGGATTAGACTTGTGAACACAGGTTGCAACTTAAGAGTCTTTAAGCTCTGATCTAATACAGTTACTTATTAACCTCTGATCAAAGGTTTTGTGTGTATTTGCATATACATATGTTCAGCTGCTGTGATTTTTATTTTTTTTAAATAGAAATCTTGGATCAGTTATGGATCAGAAGGGTTATATGTTATTCATAGCTGCAATTTTATTTCAGTTTCTGCTTTGAAGCAGTCTTAAATCTCAGTAGATTTCTTCATAAAAGTATGCAATTTGCTGTCTGATTTAAAGTAAGAGTTAATCTTTTTCCCTTGGGACACTTCATTAATTCCTTGTGTATGTGTTTTGCATCCATGGAAATTAAAGGCTTCTACTGGTAGGATAGGCTTGTGGGAGACCAGTGTGGCTTCTTACAGTTCTAGGGAAAATACTATCTAGTAATAGGTTTAAAGAGACACATACAGATATATCATGACTTTAATTGCAGTCTTATATACAGTTGAAGGAGATCATTTCTGAGGGAGCTGCTTTGAATAAGGAAGGACTATTTAAGAAAACACATTTGTTTCAGCACATACAGGCAACCTTATTTTGAAGCACACATTTTAAATTGCACAAAATCTGAAAATTGGGAGGAAAGTATCTTTTGCTGCTTTGTATATTTGGTAGCATTTTCAGATGATGTCTGCATTAATCTGTTTTTATTTCTCTACTCTTTCTTGCAATATTTTCTTGGAACATCAAAGAACTTTAGATGTGATTTTAAGTGATCAGGGAAACATGAGTACAAGAGTTTTATCTGGAATTAAAGATCTCTTGAAATTGATTCTCTCTCTTTAAAATTATGGAAAATCGTGAAGTTTGCCTGTGGATTCTTTCAAGAGCTGTTTGATAATTACTGAAATTTCAGTTGGATTGACAGAAGAGCTCAACTTACTGTGCAGCTTAGTCAGGTCTGGTTCTCAGTGGGGGAACTGGCTGATTTGTCTATTCTACTCTTTTCTATGTATTTGAATTTTGCTGCTAAGATTGTGGGAGAGGCTCTTTAAATCTTGATATTGAAACTATTTCAGGTAGGGCTTTGGGGTTCTTTTGGTAACTGTCATTTAGCTGTGTTGCATACAAGAATGTGCAAAAAATGGGCATTTCAGTAAAGCACTGTAAGCAAACTATAAGTTGAAAGTTAAACAAAGCATAAGTGATGCCTATGAACATAATAAGCTGAAGTTTTGTTTTCTGTGAAACACAAAACAGCATGAGGACCACTAAAGGTGCTTCTTAGTGTTAGGCTTATATATTAATTTTTATAGTTGCGGTAACCTGGAAAAGGGAAGTTAAGGTACATTTCATATAAACATATATTGAGTCTTAATGTTGCTTTTAAGGGAAAGGGTCATTTGGAAGAAAGTTCTGTCAGTTCTGTTTGAATTCATCTTAAAATAGAAATAAGAAATGGTAGAAAATGTGGGAATAAGGGCTTTTCAACCTTTTGCATGCTCTGTACTTTGTTGTTAATTGTCTGTCTGCTATATGGCGTAGGACTGCACTCAAATTACTACACACGCATTTCACTGTGGCTGTATTAGTGTCCACAAGGTGAAATGCTTTTAGAACATGCTACAGAAAATATGATTCATCAGAGATTTGACTGGATTCTCTCTTTGCTTGAAATGTGTTTTCAATTCATGCTTATTATTCACTGCACAGTTAAATTTTGAAGTGCTGAAGCCATGCCCTGAAAGCTGGAATTTATATCTGCATCTGCTGACAGTGAAGTTTGAGGTTGGGGTGCTGGCAGGAGGTTAATACTCTGCCTACCAGGCTTTGCATGGGGCACTTGAAGTTCTGTGGTGAAGCACCTACTTGGCTCTCACAGCAAACTGTGGTGCTTTCCGGCCCACGTTGCTCATTCTTTACTCTGGTAACAACTAATACCACACATTTTTTGCAGCCTACCAGGGTTCAGTTTTTAGAAGTAGGTAGGTTATTGCAGCAGCAAAGAAAAACAAAGCAAAATAGATTAAAGGAAGAGTAGAGAACACTGGGTTCTAACCTACATCTGAAATACTGTTTTCTAATTCTCTCTTCATTGACCTATTGTTACCTACCTCTGCTAAAAGCAGGTCTAGACTAGTGGAGAACCTGGTTTTTAGCCTGCTTTTCCAGCCCTTTTAGAGTCCTGCTGACTGACTGTAGCAGGTGGCAGTACCAAGTCTTTGGCTTTTTGGTTTGTTTGGGGGTCTTTTTGCAAAGTTTCTATAAAGCAGGGTTTATAGAATGATAGGGCTGGTTTTCACGAGTTCATTTTTAATTGAATTCCTTGTTATGTTGCCGTTAAATCTGAAGAGTCAGGCATAACTTTCAAAATAGAGATCTATAAGGAATAATTGGTATTAATAGTGTGTGTGGCTGAAACCTGCTTAATGGAGATGAGTGGTGTTTTCACTGTGTGGGAGGAAGCCAGTTGGTGTCTTCAATTCTGGCATGGTGTTTCCTTGTGCTGTCAGAGTTCCTTGAGAGCAGTGAAGATTGTTAGTGGTTAGTTAGACATAAAGCCTGGAAGGAAATGTTCCTCTGCCCTGTTAGTATTCATCAAGTTCAGATATTTTGCTAGTCAGTGGTAGCTTCCTTCAGTAAGTGCAGAATGGAAAACCTACAACAGTGCTGCTGAAGTACATTTCCTTGGAACAGTGGCAAAGTCCTTGGTGTTGCACTTGTGAGGGTAACTAGTACTCATGAAAAATGCCTTGTTTACCTCCATTTTCTTGATAATTCTAGAGAGTTCCTCCAACATCTTGCCAAGCACAGAGCAATAGATCCTTTCCGAATGCAGGCTGTGTCTCAAAGATTAGTGTTTTGCACAAACCAAAGCAGAGTTTGAGCGTAACTGGTGCCCCATGTGCCCTCTGGGACTCTGGGTTACGTGCACCATTCCACCTCCCAAGGCCAGACTGCAGCTTCCCCAGCCGTGGCAGGATGTTTGCTTAGGTGTTGGCCACTGCGTTCTCTGCCATTCACAGGATCGTGTCGGGGATAGCATAAATGTGGAAACTTTGTTGCTCCCTTAGCTGTTTCCTTAATTGTCTAACAATTGCAATGTAATGACTGCTTTGTAAATATGGTCAAATTAACCTTGTATGAGTCGGTCAACACTATCTGTCAAGAATTTCCAGGTGACTGACCTGCGAAACTGTAAAAGGAATGTATCAAGTCCCACCCTTTGAGTCTGTCCCTGGTGCAGAGTAGCTCTAGCTCCCATTTGCCCAGAGACTGGGAGCTGAGCTGTTGTTCTGACCTTGGTCAATCTTGCAATGCTTCCTTGCTTTCTCTTTGGGAGAGCTTATTGTAGGCCGCAGTTTAGACTGCGTTAAGCTTGCAACATATGCTCCAAAAATACGAATTCTGTTATTTTTATGAAGGATTCATGTTGTCATAGAAGCTTTATTACCAAAAGGGGATTAAGAGGCATCGTGAGAACTCCCAAAACTTTTTAGTGGAATGTACTGTATATTTGCAATGTAGATTTCTAGAAGTGATTGTCATCTCTGATAAGGTCTTAGCTTGCTCTGAGATCCTTATTGTATTTACCTATAGTTGTGATTGTACTTTCTATACCTGTGTTTTTTTTGGTTTGGGGTGTGTGGAAGGACCAAACAGACACTCAAATCCTGGGTTTTGCTATCTTTCAGCAAATGCAATGTATTGTGTAATTTTGCTACTAGTGAAATGAAAATTAAACCTGTATATAATATAGTCAAATTAAGCCATCTTTAAAAGTAGATACAATGTTTGGTACAATGTCCTCAAACAGAATATTTTGCTTTGAAATGTATTACAACCTAACTTGTGATCAATTAAAAAAAGCAAAATATGTATGTTGTATGTTTCCTTCTTTAGCACAGAATAAAAGGTCTGAACAGCCAAAGCATTTCCCCTTCTCTTTGAGAACAGTATGTATATATCAGAGAAATGGTTCTCATTAGTATGTTCAGGCTGACTGATCCTGTTAGGAAAAAGTGGCTCTTCAGAAGTGTCCCTTCTGTTGGAGGGATGCCCGTGCATTGTGATCTGGGGTTTGGGAGCTGAACTTTCTAGGCTGCCTCTGTTGGGCTGGGGGGGTTCTTACACAGGACCTGGTGCAACACCGTTGTGTTACCCAAGGGCAGTTCTTGTAGCAGTAATCAAAGGGAAGGGGAGCAGGAGCAAGTAGAGAGGACTGAGGCAGGAGGGAGGAATGAGCAGCCTGTAGGGCTGGTGAGGGAGTGAGACATAAGCCATGAAGGACTTCAGATCTGAGGAAATCCTGGAAAACAAAGGCTAAGTTGCTGCTGTATAGTAATAGTAACCTAAGAAGATGTCCAGAAGTCTCTTTGACTCTATGCTGTCAAACAAGAATGGGCGTCTTTTGTAGCTGGGAACAAGCCACTTAGTGACATTGAGAAAGTTTCTTTAAAAATTAAAAGCAAAAAAGTATAGGATTATCATAAGGGTTCCAAAAGGAGAAGGCTGGAAAACGGAGGATACAGGAGAGTGGACAGGAGTGACCAAAAAAGATGGGTAGGATATGCCTGGGGCAAGAAAGAAGCATTTGCAAGCAAAGTAAACTTTGTTAGGGAAAAGCTGTTGTAATTGGTTAATGTTTTTCATATTCTGCTTACTCCTTTGAATACTCTGATGAGTTTACGATACATAATTTAAGATACGTCTTTTAGCATCTTCTCACTGAGTAATATTTCTCCTTGTATCATGTGTGGAACATGCTGCCACTTGTCCTGTTAATCAGTTTATTCCTAACATTCAAAGATTCTGAAACGTGTATTGATACTTACTTTCAGTCCTTCACCACTGCAGCAAAGAATGATAACAGTCAAGTGCATCTTCTTTGCCATATACAAGGTCCTTGGCTACTCTGATATATATTTGGAAAGACTTGATTTGGGGGAACACTCCACAGCAGATAAAAATCCCAAAGAGTCAAACTGGCAGACATCAATACGTGATTAAACCAGGCACAACGTGTTACAAAGAAATAGCGTGGCTGCAAAGTCAATATCAAGCAGAGCAAACAAAACAGCAGAAAGTTGAATAGGTGATTAAAAAAAGGCAGCAGAAACTGTATGTATTGTAGTGCACAGTGCAGCCTGTAGCAAAGCCTTCCAAATCTGCACTTGGAGACAACTGCTCTGGATGCTGGAGTGCTAAAGAAGATACGATTTGCCCTGACTTAGCACTGCCTCTGTTATGAAGGTGAGAGGAGGACTTCTGTCAGATTTTTGAGCAAAAGACACTTAAGAAGAATGAAGCAAACAGGTAGATGAAGAACAACTGAAAGGATCCCTTTTAGCATGGACTTGTAAAAGACTTTATCTCCTGTAATCTGAGAAACTGCTGGCAGTTCTTCTGGAGTGGCCTCAGCTCCTAATCAAATGTTTGGGTGCACACAAAATAATGTCTGTGAAGTTGTCTGGTGTATAATGCTACCAGCAGACCCAAGCACTAAGCAGTTAGCTTTGTCTGGGTGTTTAGGGGCTCATGCTTAGTAAGGCCTCACTTACTAATGGCCATTATCAGTTGATGACCTGCACTACTTGCTTCCTCATGCATGGTTCTGGTGAGCAGGAAGACAGCAGTACTCTGCAGGAGATGGGATTGTCAGTGGGCTGCATCCTTGTAGCAATATGTAATCTCTTGAGCACACTGCTAATGTGCAAGATGAAACCTGAGGCGACAGCTCATCCAGCTTGGTCGCGAAGCCAGTTTAAATTACAAGCCTATTCAAAGGCTTAACATTGCAGGGATATCATGTACTGTGAAGCATTGAGTGTTCCCTAGTTTAGTGTTTGAGTTTGGTGCTCCCATAGGGTCTGCTCCTCTCCTGATCCCCTACTAGGTAGGTCCTGTCAGTTTCACTATGAATCTAAGAAGTGCTGATGTTGACATGTTCATGGTGTGTTTGGCCCAAAGACTTCCCTCTTGTCATCAGTTCTAAGATTTCGTCTTTCTCTGAGCCTCTGGACTTTCTAAAGCAATGAATTCACCAGACTTTGTGTGAAAACTGACCTTCATCAAAGAATCAGAAACAGTCAGCCTGCAAAAGTTAACCACTGTGATATCTCATAGCTCCTCCTTCCTGCTGCACCCTAGCTCTGTCCACATCCTACCTCAGGATGCCTTAAAGGCAAAAAGGGTGCCAGGCCTATTCTAGGGATGTATGAATCACAAGAACTGGACTCCCAGATGTGTTTCAATGGATTGAATTAAGGCTGTTGAACCCAGTGCAGGATCTATGTAATTCCACTAAGATGTTTTTGTATGCTGTGACTGAACTTGCCTCTCATGTCCTTATTGACTCATCGTGAAACCAGAGGTGAATGCAGGGTTTGATTACCAGTATCTTTTCTAATCAATCATTGTCACTAGGGAAGTTGCCCTCCCATTTCCTTCTTCCACTCGCTTCTCACCAGGCTTTTCTGCTTCACCTACCAGTGTTAGCCCAACATCTGTTAGACCTGGGAACTCCTCGTCAGCTTCTGTGCCCACCTGCTGCAGCTGCTTCTCCACATGTGCAAGGCATGAGCTTCTGGCAGACCTCTGTATTTCTTCTTCTGTGTCAAACACCATGAGGAACATACAGCTGAGGAGAGATGAACTGCAATTGTTTACCAACTCCAGATGTGAAAAAGGACACTTGGGTGTTGCTTATAAAATCTTCCTGGGAATTCATCCAAGGGGATGAGGCAGAAGGGTGCTCTGCTTTTCGTAATGCAAGAAGCTCTTCATAGCCTGTTTTCAGACCACCCTTTCTGTCATGTACGCCCTTATAGGGGGTGGCAGCTGCGTTGCTCCTTTGAATAAAAAGCACCTGGCTGCATGTGGAATTAGTAACCTTCACTAATCATGTTTCTTTGTTTTGGCTGCCATCTGCTGGCAGAATGACGTGTTCATAGCCATTTCTTACTTGCACCACACAGGTTTTTTTAACCAAGTCTGAGCCACACTAACGATTTTGAATGTGTTTGTGTAGTTTGCAAGTAAATTCTGCAGGAAATAGCTGCCTTTGAATGTCTGAATTCACAGGCTGATAATGCCTGAGGCAGAGCTCACAGCTCTCTGGAACTGGAGGAGCGGAAGAGGCACACAGCAAAACTCTGCTGGGGAACGTGCTGTGCAGCTGTTCCTGTTTCCAGCCAGGGCACTGCTTTAGCCCTTCAGGATCCTACAGGTTCTGTCTCTGCCACCTTTTTAGAGCTGCAGAATGAGAAGAGACATGCACCACAGGAGTCTCTGAACTTGGGAGGGAGAGTGGACACACAGGCAGATGGGGACACACGACTGGAAAGAGCATTGGGAGTAAAGGGCTAAGGAGTAAGTGGGTAGATCACAGGGCTGTGCACTGCATGTGCCCAGCCTCTGGTGAGTAGATGTGACCTAATACAAATGCAGAGGTATTTAGAGTGTGGATACTTGGATGCAAATGTCTGCAGCAGCAGAAGGACGAACAGACTAAGCAAGCAAAGCTTCCTGGCAGTGCAAGCTGCTGTCCTAATACTTGCTCCCAGTAACTGAGGCTGTGCTGACTTTTCAGCCCAACCTGCTTCACCTGTGGTAAGGTTTTTGAGGTGATGGTGTGAGGTCCCTGGGTGACTGCAAAGTGTACCTGCTGCATTGTCCAGCACTAGACACAGGGCAAGTGTTCTCATAGAAAAGACCAATCTCTCAATAGTGTTCCTGTGCCCCACCATGAATGCCACAAAATTCCTCTTATCAGCATAAATGCCTAAATTCAGGTTCTGTCACATTCCCTGTCTGAAAAAAAAATTCTAACATCTCAGAAAAAAAAAAAAAACCACTCTGATGGGCTTTTATTTACCCCTGTGCATGAAGACATAAAATTCAGCCTAAATGACAGCAATTCACAAGGAGTTGATATCAACAAGGCCTTAAAAACAAAATTAGAGTTTTAGCTGGATGAATGATTGGAAAATTCATCATTAATACAATAAAGCATCTTGTGTAAGGTAAATAAAATCAGATGAACTTCAACTTTTAATTCTGTTGCTATCAAGCGTAATGTGTCTACTTCAACTGAGAAATGATAAATGCAGTTCTTTAATTTCAGTGCTATGCAAATAGTATTAGAAGATTACTCCTGAGGCTGGAGGATCAGAATCTGCTGAATCTTTCAGATCTTCAGCATAGACTAGAAGATCTGTTGCTGTGATCCATGATGGCACTTAATACTTAATATCCTTTACCATTGATAGAATGAAATGCAAGTGCATTTTCCAAAGACACTTCTCTAGCACAAGTATTTGCAGATTCTGCAGAAGAAAACAAGGGAGACATTAGAAGACCATGTATTTATCCAGAACTGTGAAATTAAGTTCCTGTTCTGCAGAATGCTGGAGTATATTTGTATCCCTTAAAAGGACAAAGGCTGCATCACATTTAATGATCCCCACCTGGACAAGGGAAAGGGGAGGGCATAAATCCACATACTGTTCCCGTATGTGTCCTTTTGGTACACCCACCCCTGCATTTTCTCCCAGGAAGTCACTAGAGTTCAAGGTGAAGAAAACCAAGTATTTTTTCCCTACCCTTCTCTCAGAAATGGCTTGAGTTTTATTAATTTTCCTGCTCTACTTTGCTCTTGTGAGGCCCCAGCTGAGGTACAGTGCCCATCTCTGAAGCCCCAAGCATCAGGTTGGAGTGAGTTTCAAGGAGGCCACAAAGATGACTAGAGCGCTGGAGCACCTCCCCTATGGTGACAGGCTGAGGAATATGGGGTTGTTCAGCCTGGAGAAGAGAAGGCTCTGAGATGACCTCATTGCAGAGTTCCCTTATCTAAAGGGGGCTTTTAAAAGGGAGGGAGAGGGATCTTGTACAAGGGCATGTAGTGATAGGACAAGGAGCAGGAGTTTTCTTGGATCCCAAGAACCTGGACATGTCCTGACTTCATCTGTGGGCCCAGCTTTGCTTCTAAGCTGGTTCTTCCAACATAAGAAAAGGGAAAGAGTATGAAGTTTATCCTAAAAAATTTAACGCTTTACTGCTAGCACTAGTTACGTAATCAGTATCTTGTCTTAGTCCTTCTGGAGCAATGCTCATTGGCATGCCATGTCCTATTTCCAGGAAAATGTTCTGTTGATAGAGGTTAATATTCTCATTCTTTGGTACAATTAGAATTATGTTTGTATGTTTCAGCCTCACATCTACTAGTAGATTATACTATCTTGTCTCCCATGGGTCCACAGGGTTAATTATACCATGATTATTCAGTTTGGCTGTTTCTTTGCACAAGACATGATTTCTTAGAAATGGAAAACCACAGAATTGTGCAAACTAAACAAAACTTATTCTAAAAGACTTAGGCAAGAACTCAGAAAAAGAAGCTCAAAACCATAGGACAAGAGCGGTCACTGGCCCTTAGACAGTTTTGCTGTTGCAGCTAAGGCAAATTAGACAATATAGGCCTAATCCTAAGGTAAATTGCAAGTGATGCATCTTAAAAGCTTTTACAGAAATGGCTGAAGTCAAACAAAGACACATTTGAGGCCTGACACAACCTGAGGTCTAGTAAAAAAATGTTATGAAGCTGAGTTCTGAGCATGGCTGAACCACAAGGTTACAATTTCTACATAAGAAAAGGCATGTCCAAGGCTGCTTACAGTCTGAAATCTCAGAAATTTTAGAGTGCCAGGGATATGTTTTTGGCAAACAAACACCCATTTTCCTCTTTAAGGAATTTCCAAGAGTTACAGGGAATGAAGTCCTCCAAGCAACCTACAGTACCATGGACTATGCAATGAGAGCTCAGTACTTCTGATATCTTAGATAGCTTCTAAAAAATCTATGGTTTTGTACCTTTAGTACAGACCCTAAAGGCCCAGGTATTTCCTATTTTCTGATGTTTGACTGTCTGATATAATGTTTGCTCTTGTTTTGCACAGCCATTTATAGATGCTAAAGCAATTTATTTTTGGAGCAATGAGCAGGAACAAGAAAGCAGCTGGCAGTCCAGGCAAATGTGAGCTGAGGCAGAGACTTGTTTTCAGACACATAGCTTTCTCAGAATTGTCTGCTTATCGATCTCTGCAACTCCAGTGTCAAGAGTCACCTGAAATAGTGGTGATTTATCTATTTTTCTCTCCATGACATTTTTGGAATAGCTGAAGTGGCTCCCTGGCATTAAATATAACTGCAGTCATGTCTCCACTGAACTTTTTAGATACAACTAGGGCTTCCACAGCTGAGACCTGTGCAGTGGGGTATCTGGCTCAGGCAGATGTGGATCCTTGGTGACACAGGCACTGTAGTGCCTGTGCTGCCTGGCCTGTGCCCCTGAGTGAATCTGTGGGAGGCCGTAAGCCTTCATGGAGCAGACAGAGGGTTTCTGTGGCATTAGCAAGGTGCTGCCTTCCCAGCACGAGAATTTAGTAAGAAAATAATGCTTTGCAGTTCTATTGCTTGATAAAGGGCAGAATAAATATTGATGCACTAGTGAGATCCAGCTGAGCTGTCTGAATAATCCTCCAATAAATTATAAGGAAGTGAATTCAGTGGGAGATCAGCTGTTTACACTGATCTGTAATTGATCTCTAGCAAATAACACATCTACTTAGCATGTTTATTGCTTTCAGTAAGGACTTTTCATCCCTGGCAATGTGGAGGATGAGATGGCACAAGCTGTGTCCCACCTCTCAACTTGCAATGTCATGGTTTGCATAGTCACCGGGATTAGAATCATACTGTGCAGTGGGAGCCACTGCTGGCCAGTTGAACCATGAGGCATTCATGGTATGAGCAATGTGCATCTGCACAGACTGGTGATTGGGGTGTGCTGGGTGGCAGAAATACCTCACTAGGCAGAACTGATTCTGCTTCTCCTGCTGCAGACTCAACACCCAAAGCTCACAAGGGAGCTGGCTCTGCATTGCTGCAGGGGGGGACTGTTTGTAGGAGCTTGCTCTAGGGCTTGCAGAGGCTGCCGTAGGAAGCAGGGCAACTCTGGGGTTCTGGGTACCTGCTGTGGTCTTGGACCTCTGATTGCAGAGCAAACCATTTGGAAATATGGCCTGTGATAGCTGGGAATCTGCATGCTGCTTCCCCAGGGACTCTGTTTCAGATCCACCTACCTTGTGTGGTCAGGGCCCCTGGAAGTGGGTCTCAGTAAGTTTGCTTTTGTGGCTCCAGGGCTGGTCAGCCCCTGGGGTTTCTGGAAAGCTTGATACACTGACTGTGGTGTTGTGAGCCTGAAGCACTGGATCAGCTGACCATGCTAACACTCTAATTGCTCAGCATCAGAGAAGGGATCTGCCCTTCTCCAGTGGCTCATGCCATGGCAACATACCCTTTTGTGCCACAGCATAAGAAACTGAATAAAAGGAATTAGGTGCCTTCAACCAGCTCTCTAAAGACATGGTCTCCTGCTCCTATTGTTTCCCCTTGATATACCTCATGCTTGGGCAGGGGACCAGAGGAACCAGCCTATTGCTCTGTGTCCTAGAAATCTTGTCCAAACTGTCTTGGAGAGGTCTGCTGCTGCTCCTTTTCCTGTCACAGCAGCTAAAAACCATGAGACTTAAAGTTCTCCTTCTGGCCCAAAGTTGCACTTATTGTCTTCTACATGCCCTTCTGCAGCAGACACATCTCCGCATAATACAACAATGCAAGAGACTGCTGTTCAGCCAGGTTCTTTCTTGGTACCACAAACGGACAGGCACTTCCCATAGGCTTCCCTCCTGCTCCCCTGCATCGGACAATTGCATTGAGCTGCAGGGCACAGCATCTTTTAAAGCTTCCCATCCTCTGCCCAAGAAGCTTCTCAGAGGCTGGGTCTGAGATTGTGGGTTTGTCCCTAGCACTGAGCGTGCTTTGGCCAAAGAGCAGGTCTCATGTATATACTTTGGAGTCCTGCTGCATGTCTGGATGAAAAGCTAGTTGGGTTGCAAATGATGCAGAGCCCTGGTTTGGTGCACCCCATCAATGGGAGCCAGCTGACAGCATTTCTGCTGTCTGCACTGCATGATCTGGATCTGTCTCCTCTTTGCTTGCTCTCTGTGTGCCAGAGGGCAAAGACTTAATTTGCCAGCAAACAGACACCTTGGGTATTCAGAGCACGTTGCCATACGCCTGGCCAGTTTTACTGCTAGGAAGGCTTTATTTAGTGCCTGTGAAATGAGATAAGCCAAACAGTGTTACATTGGTATCAGTGGACAAAAGAATTGAAAGTAGGGCTTCTGCACAACAACAACAACACAAAAAGAAATGTATTTAGTCTGATGTTAGATGATTCATAAAATAATTAGCGTTTCTGAGTGTGTCCTAATTTCAGACAGAGGTGAAAATACAACAAGATGAACAGAAAATGAAGGGTTATGCTTTTGGAACAAGGCACTTTAATTGAGCCAGATGGGCCCAGATGTTTCCTCACACTGTCTGTCTGAAATGATCACCTATTCAGGGAGATATGTTGTGGAAGAAACTAACAAAGATGCAAGAGGAAATTTTCCACAAGCAATGATTACATTAAGAAGGCTCGAGCCAGCTCTTACTGTTCTAGTGAGGCTAATTGTGTATGAAAATAGGAACATTTCATGACTGACTTAAAGAGGTGCTTATTGCCACTCACATTTTGCATTTTGATCCAAGAAAGTCTTTATAATCAGTTTCCTCTCTCATCAACTGGCTTTGGCTCCAGGTTTCCTTTTGGTCATCTGCTCTTCCTGTTCCTGGTTAATGTAAGCAAATCTCTTCTCTCTGTGTATTGGCTTTCCTGATGAGTTTGATAACAGCAACTGTTTTTCTTCACATATATTTTTAGAGTTTCGGTTTGAAGTTGCACCTGAGAGAAATGGTTTTGTCATCTGACATGAACAACTTAACCAGAGATCTCTGAAGAGTGTCTCACACTGTAAAGGTCTCCCTTATTCCCTGCGCATGTATTTGAAGCTGTCAAGGGATTATCTGTGTGTGATGAGGTTGTAAGCACATGTGCACTCCTATGCAGACATGTCCACATGAGAAAATGGAGATCCAAGACTACAACATTATCTATCTAGTTGGTGTTAGGAAGATGTTGATGCCATCAGGTCTGCAATGGGTCTGGCCATGGGGATGCTTGATCTGTCTGCCCTGGGTGCTCCCTTGATCCCTACACTCCTCCTCACCCTTTTGGCTGCAGTCAATCATGTGTGGTATGATGAGAAGGAAGGTTGGGTTTCTTTTTCTGCCCCAGGCTGTGGTGCTCTGTTACCTGCCTGTGCAGAAGTTGTCCTTGGACAGCCCTGACTGCACACCTCAGTATCCTGTTACCTGATCCTCTGCTTTGCAATCCTTGTGTGACAAGTAGACAATGGAAAATTTTGTTGATGAATCTGTATATTGTGATCTACAGAGCAAGAAACTGCAGACATCTGGGCAGTGAAACCAGAACAAACTTTCTATACTTGAAAGAACTACCTTTTTGTAATTTATCTTAAGCCTCGTGTAGCCATGCTTGCCATGTATTGTGTTGTCAGCAATCTATCTTAAGCCTTGTGTAACCATGTATAAGTCTTGTGTAATAACACATGAACAGAGAAAGCAGTTATCTAAGGAAGACTATGAGCCTTCATCCTGATGACCACCTAGCAACACCCAGACGCAAGCACAGAGTACGCCCACCAGTTGCGAAACCCGGATAAGAGGACTGTATAAAACCTATGACAAGATACCATCAAATTGCAAGCCGTTGGTGGAGCAGGAGACTCCCCGGCTGCCCAGTGCTGCTTTGCTCATTAATTCATTAATAAAACCCTTAAACTGCATGTTGGCTCTGGCAGTTTATTACACTTGTCCTTCCCTTTCTCAGCTCAGTCCTCTCCTAGATAAACTGAACATGTATGCATATGTGACTCAGCAGGGGTGTGGCTGGGAAAGTGAGGTAACTACCTTTGGCACTAAGAAACTCTTCTGAACAAAACCTCACTAATCTGGGGGTCAATTATATTCTAAATACTCTCAGAGTGAGGAAAAGGGACCTTTTTCACCTGGTCTAGCCTTCAAAGTGTTCTACTGTCAGCCTCTGCGTGGCTTTTTGAGTCCTACCACATGTCAAGATGAGAGCTGATGGGCCTCGGATAGCATGGGGTGGGGCCTCTGCTTCTTCAGAGAGGCTCACTGGCAGCTGTGCACCCTGCTGTTTGTATCTCAGTCCAGCTCAGCTGGGGTGGAAGTCAGGGTATCATTTGTTTGTACTAACATTGCAGACCAGTGTTTCTCGGGTACACATGATCCAGCTCTTCCAGTGTTGGAAACCAGTTCCTGCTAGAGAGTTTGTCCCCACGCTGGTGGGACAAAAACCTCTGATGCAACCCATTGATTGCTTCCTCTCCCTACTTGATGACAAGTGTTTGGCCAAGAGATCTGGATTTACTTTACAGCCAAACAGGAGACTGCTTTCTCTGGCTAACCCTGGGCACCACATTTCTCACCACATGCCTAAAATGCTGTTGTAGATTTGCTTGAGGTGCTTGAGGGACGAGAAGCTCCTGCATCCATCAAACACAATCAGGTTCTTTCTGGAGAAGGATTCTCTAAAGAAGATCAGTGGAGAGATGCACAGCAAGGACCAACAAACATTTCTGCAGAGGTTTGCTCCTCTTCAACTTGGCAGCTTTTATCTGAGCTCCTGCTAAGCACTGTGGCTGGCTGATGTTCAAGTTCCTTCTGTGGACCTTTTGCAGGTTTCAAACGGTCTAGAACTGTATGATAGCATAATAATCCCAAAGGTGAATTGCCTTATAGTTCCTATTCATCATACAAGAAAAGCTCACAGTTTTAGTCAAATCTTTAGCTGTGCTCTGGATGCCTGTGTGTGAATTAATCACTGAGCCCTGGGGAGCAGAACTTATACACGTTCAGTTGTTTCAAGAAACACTGCAAGCCACACAGCTGTTAAAAATATTGAGTATCCATAATCATAGTAACTCCTCACCACCCGCTCCCATTCATTACCTAGTAGCTTACAAAATCACCTTTCTGCTGATGGGAGTAATGGGCTTCATTTTCATCCCCTTTTCAGGTGGTTTCTGGGTAGGAATGGGTTTCAAAGAAATAATAATTACATGAGTTGCTGGCCTGATCTTGATGTAGGAAGCAGTACCCTACACGACACACTCCCATGCTGCTTGCAGCTGCAAGAGAGAGCAGATCAGCAAACCACAGCTGGTAGATGCTAAGGCTCCCTGTGCATCCTCAGGCAGTGTAGAAGCACAGAAACATAAACCTGTCATGAAATACACCTTTGTAGCTGGTCACCTGAAACTATCACTACCACTGGACTTCAGAAGTGCTAGATACTCATTTAGGAAACTGGCCTCCTAGGGAACAACCAATCCTTCCTTAAGTACCTCTGTTAAGGAGCACAGAAGTGCATGAACCACAGCTCCCAAATAGAGATGCTTTTTGCGTGCACTCTGGGATGTGGAAACATTGTTCCCTCGGCTTTGGCAACAGAAATGCAACATTACTGATGATGTGGTCAGCTTCTCCCTTGCAATGCACCACAAGCTCTCTTTTCGAGTTTTTTATTTTTTTCCCCCCAGAAATACAGGGCAGTGAGAAGAGATTAAGACAAACTGCAGTGCTGTGAGACACAGGTCCCTCAGCAGATTCCCAGAAACTCTCATAGGAGTGCCAAAGCTGTTCTCATATCTCTGGTTCATGTTGGTGTTTGAGCAGCATGAGATAATGGAAGGGTCACTGAACCCTAACAAAAGTAACTTTCAAAAAAAGAGATGCTGTTTGGCAATGACTTTGGACACAAGGGATTCAGGCATTGTGAAGCCTGGCATTCAGCAGCTCTCACCTGGATAGATGCCTCTGAGGGATCTTGTATTTCAGAGAACTCCTTTCAAACCAAGAGTCAGTTGTTAAACCAGGCACAGAGGAGTCAGAATATTTATTCAGCCTTAGCTCTGCCCCTTGGAGTGTGACACAGCAACTCTCTGTTGTGAACACCTGACTGTTGTCTTATGAGCAGGACTGCGGCTTGGACTGTGAGTTGTGTTCACAGGAACTCTGGGCAGCAGCTTTTCCTATGCTGGAAACACAATATACTGCTTCCTGGAAGCACAGAAATGGATAGGAAGGTACCTACCACCACTTGTACACTCCAGATCCTTCCAAATACATATACAATCCACCACTGTTGATACAGGAATCTGTTTGCCTCACCAGGTATAAACACAGGGTTTGTTTGGTTTTTGTTTTTGTTTTGCTTTGTTTTGTTTTGATGCAGAAACAAAACATCATTAGCATTCCTTGATTTGCAAAATAATTTTTACTTATCATGAATGGTGAAAACTTCCAGTGAAAATAGATGATCTTTGAAGCTGTCACAGCCACATGGGTGAGATGTCAGCAAAGGCAGAAAGAAACTTTAAAAAAAAAACCAAACCAAACACAAGGGTCAAGTCACTTTTATAAATGCTATCTAGTCACCTTCAAGTCAGCACTGAGCAAAGAGAAGACATAATCAATAAAAGATGACTCTTTGCCCTGTAAAAGGAAATGCCTGCCTTTCACTGCAGTTGAGATGGCTCCCTCTCTGATTCAGTCCTGGGAGAACACTTAGAGTAAGTAGGATCCTATCACAGTGAAAATGGCACAGGTTCTCATGTCCACAGCTGCCTGCACCCTGGTCGGCCATGGCATGCTGCAGAATCCTACAGCTGGGGCTGTTTGTAGCTTGATGCACCTGTCCTGCCCTTGCTGCTCCCAATGCAATGGTGAATCAGGCAGGTAGACTCAGCTGCAAACAGGAAAAACTTGTTTCTGCTGACAGAACCTGGACTTCACATGTCGCTCAGAGGTGTCTTCTTGTAGTTCAGCTGTAATCCTCCCATCCAGGGCCTAGTGCATGGAGATCCTGGCGTGAATGTGCTATTACCATAGGAATGGGCTCCCAATAATGCTGCCTTCTCCAGACCTTTCCTTCCACATTTCCCTTCATTGCACAAGTTGGCTTATGCTAATCCATTGGCTGCCTAGGGAAATCAGGTTTCTGAAGAGTCTGGGCTCCTTGTATATTTGAGCATCAAATCCACTTCTTTCTTCACATGCAAGCCCTCCAGGCTGCACAGAAACCAGGTGCCTCCAGCAGCTGATCCCTGGTCTGGCACCAGTGAATCATCATCTGGGGGCTCAGGTTAAGGCAGCCTCTGGCCACTCTGCATCAGCTCCAGTGAGGGCTGCCCACACCTACACAGTTATAAGGCAAATTCTTGTACCAGCTGGAACCCAGGCATTGTCTGAGCTCTCTTTCCTACAAAGGCCCAGCAGAGGAAGTTGATTTTAAATGGATCATCAAAGGCTGCCAAGCAGTCAACACAAGTCCTGGAGTGATGCCCACTGCACCCTCTTCTGCACAGTGGGCTGGGGGAGGGACCTGTATGTGTTGTTATGGGGTGCCTGTACACCTGCTATGAATTATGAGGGGGTTGGCACTTGCCCTTCTGAGGGGTGCTTTGCAGGGGCCAGGGGAAGTCCCTTGCAAGTGAGAGGCTCTGCATTGTCTGCACTGGAGCTAAGGTATCTCCCTGTGACAAAGTCCTCTGGCAACAGAATATTTGCCCCACTCCTGGTATCCCAACATCATGGGGACTTCCAGTGTTCAGGAGAAAATATTCCTGAGCACTTCTCCAAGAAACATATTTCCGAGGGTTCCCCCACAAGGAGAAAACTCCTCTGATCTGGGTCAATGCTGCTTCCTGCATTTTGCAAACAACCATAGTAAGGATGTGACTTGTTGCAGTGCAATGCAGAAGTAAGTCAAATGCCTCCCAAAACATCAGACAATCTTGTGCCAGCACTCCAACAGATCCTCCTCTAACAACAACATCTTGTCCTCCTTCTTTTCCCCACATAGTGTCAGGTCTAGCAGTAAGTAGATTTGGGAGTTCTTCTGCTTTAATGATATGATAATAATTCTCCTTCTGTCCTACTTGTAGGCTCTCTGGCATTCAGAAAGGTCAATGGCATAATTCCTAAAGGAGCTGAACACATATTTCTTTTGTATCTGAAGAATACAATGAATAAAATAAATAAAAGAGATGGTTACTTTTTTGGCACTTTATATTGGGGCCAACCTAAAACTTTCTTGCTAGTCTAGTTCCCCTGGTGTATCTGTACTGCATGGACTTTGTAACTCTAGCAAGCAAAAGAAGCTCTACCAGCAAAAGACATCTTTTGCCACCTGGTGTACAGCATCTGTCTTGCCTATGGTAACACACCTTTTAAAGAACACTATTTTGTGAAACAGGAGGATGCAGCATCAATGTGGCAACAGCCAAATATGGTTTCGGGGAAGGAGGTCAAAATGTCCAACGATCTGGGTGCAGGAAGGAAGAGCAATAGAGAGTGCAAGAGAGTTCAAGAGTGGCCTTAAGAACACCTGTGAACAGACCAACAGCTGTACTTTACAGAGGATGCTGAAAGAAGCTTCTCTGAGGAAGAGAAGTTGGGGCCAATGTCTGTAGCTGAGGTAAGTTACTGGGTGCTGGGAGGACATGTGTTCCTGCCAGAAACTGCTACCCTGCCTGAAAACAGCTGGGAGCTGCAAGGAATTCACTTACTATGCCTTTATTTATCTTCATCTGATGATAAATTTCCTCAACAGCAGGTTCTCTAGTGCCTGTTCTGACAAAAATCTCTCCCCAGTAAGGCTCATGGTCTGTCCAGGGTTGCACCATGATGAGTGTAGCCACAACAGAGATATAGCCAAAACATTGCTTATGTTTGTTCAGACTGAGTAGGAAGGTGGGAAAGGGGGTGTCATTTCAGCAGTAGAGGTTGGATGACTAGTTCTTCTTCTGTTTCATAGGTAAGAGGGAAGGATGTTGCTATCTTCTGTTCTGATTCCAGTTTCAGCAGGCATAATATCAGGTCAGTTGTGACCCTAGATGTCAGGCAGTTTCAAGAGGATGCAGAGCATGTGCAGCTGTTTTAGCAGATTTCCCATGCTCTGGTCTCTAGATAAGAACTGAGTTGCAGAGGTTAGCTCAACAGAAGGCAGACTTTTCAAAGGAACTGAAATCAGAAGTAACGCATTGAAAATGAATTGTATTGCAGTAGGTGAATTCACATGAATGCATTGTAAATATTAAATAGAATAGACAGCACGTGATCTAAATCCTACAACAGAAAGGAATAATCGTGTACCAAATATTTTGACATCATGAAAATGTTAAAATACAGCTGATAGTCAAACATTGCAGAGATTTCTGATGTTGCCCAGGTCTGTTACGTTGGTTTTACAAGAACTAGCCTGGCTTGTAGACAGTTTGAGAGTTAAAATAAAATAAATTCTGAATTACTTCTATAGCTTTTTATTGAAGGTGATATTCTCTGGTTCTTCTTTTCCCTTTGATCCAGCTTAAGTTGAAGATCTTAACATAATACTCATAATCCTTCAAAGAAATCTAAGGCCTTTGGAAGAAATGCAAAAAATTATCACCTGTGTTACATTCCTATTTCTTTTTTGTATACACAGCTTTAGGATATAAGAAGCCAGGTTTTTATGTTTTTTTTTTTAGTTTTTGTTTGTTTGTTTGTGTTTTGTTTTGTTTTGTTTTTCCCTGTTTGCGCAACACCAAAATCAGCAGATGTGGTTCATCTCTGGGTTTTCCATATTCTGCTGAAAAGTCTGCAAATCTTCCCTGCATTCTCCAGACAGCCATCAAACTTTCATTTCTGCAGGAGCCCAGACCGAATCTGCTTGCTTGAAGGAAGTACCATGTGCTTTGTTCCTGCACTCTCCTTTGCTCCATGCCAGTTCTGAAACAACACAGATGTTTTTACAAGAGATCTCTGCTTCCATTTGTATCAGCTGCACCAGCTGGTAAATCAATAACTGCCTGTATAAACAGCTACATGATGGTGCTCACTACATCCCACCACTGTATTGTGTGAGACACCAATGAAAACACCTGTGCCTTGTCTCAGTAGTGAACCACCTTCACTGCAGTGACTTCCAGCAAAGACAAAACACTGCAAGATTTCAAGCTGAAATTTACTGCATTTCAATAAAGGTACATGTTAGCTGCTACCTTTTGGAGCAGAGAAGACTCCAGGGAGACCTCATAGCAGCCTTCCAGTTCTTAAAGAAGCTGACAAGAAGACTGTAGAGAGACTTTTGAAAAGAGTATATAATGATAGGACAAGGGGTGGATGGTTTCAAACTGAAAGAGGGTAGTTTTAGATTAAGAAAAAATTCTTTACTGCGAGGGTGGTGAGGGCACAGGTTGCCCAGGAAAGTTGTGGATGCCCTATCACTGGAAGCATTCAAGGCTGGGTTGAACAGGGCTTTGAGCAGCCTAGGCCAGTGGATGGTTCCCAGTTGGTGGCTGTAGGGTCTTAACTAGATGACTTTTAATATCTCCTTCAACCAAATTGTTCTATGATTCTAGGATTTCACTGCAGTGCTTAAACAATACCTAAGGCACTCACTTGAAAATATTTGGTTTAAATGAAGGAACATTGTGTTCTGGCAGCTTTGTAGTGTCCTGTTTTCTGCAAGCTTCAAATGAAGAAATCCTTTGTATCAAGAAAGTACCACAAAGCTGATGCTTGACTACAGCTCTTGAATTTAGAAGTGTGTTGGTGTTTATTTCCTGGAGCAGTCCTGACTGTTAATGCAGCAGTGTGTGTCAGTCAGTGCCTGACCCCGAGCCTGGCCTCACGCAAACAATCAAAACTTCCCCAAAGAATAAAGTTCTGCTCATTCTGAGTGGGAAAAGCAGGTCATTGGTCAACTGCCTTTTGCTCATCTTATTCTTATGACAACTGTCCCCAGATGGCACTGTTTGGCCTTTTTATGTGTTTTTTCTTGTCAGCTTTTTTGTTTGTTTTGTTTAAGATCATAGGCAGTGTACACTCTTTGAAGAAATGCTGTACACTCTTTCCAACAGAGAAGGAAGGGGTTGCTTCCTAGGAACCATGGCTTGATGATGGGATTGATTATTTCTTTGCATTTTTTTAGAGTCTCCCCCATAGATGCTTCATTCTTTTTGAATGTCAGTGTTTCACAATTCTCTGATCTCTCCAAGCCCCTTCTTCTCATGACAGATCTTCTCCTCTGTCACCTTTGAATATTCTTAGAGCATTGAAGACAGAAAAAACTGATAGCAAGGCACAGCTGTACCAGTTTGGGTGGTGTGTCCTGTGGTACCAGACTCACAACCTGCTATCATTCTTTGCAGCTACAGTTTTCCATACTTATACTGTCAAGGTGTGTATGTTTCTTTCCTTTTTATAATGTCTCTTTTTGTTACTGATTCCGTTGTCAAATCACACTTCAAGTATTTAAGAGAAAACCAAGATGACTTTGATACATTTTTGTCCAGATAGAGTTGCAAGCTAACAAAGGTCTCCTAAGCTGTTAATAACTATTGAGATTGCTACTGTTACAGCTTGCAGAAATAATTTTTCTTGTTGAGTTCATTACTCAGGGAGGGGACCGTGAACCAGACAAGCACAAGGAAATATGATGGAGAGCAATATTCAGGGAGAGAAGCATAATGGCAGTGAAACCTATGGAAAGAATTAAGTTTCTCATCTAGTAAAGGAAACAATGGGGTTTAAAAGAAAGAAAATGTCTGTTCAGTAAAGTCATGTTAAAACAACAATATGAGGAAGGCAAACATATTGTTACACAACTTGGGATACTGAGGAATAGCTGATTAAGAGAAACAAAGTCAAAGGTGCTGACAGCAATAGCCCATTCAGGGAAAGGACTGATCTGTGATGTCCTACAGACAGTAACTTGTTTAAATTTTTACTAATGATTTTTGACACAAGAAGTAGAACTGGATTATTTAAAGAGATGAGAGTGATGATACAGCATGAGTTTCAGTAACCTATTGTGATAAGATCATGATCTTGAGAACCAGCAGCCACAATCTTCATGATCACCCGGAAACACAGGAGAGGTGGTACAGGAGAAACAAAATATGTGACAGTACGTCATTTACAAAAAGATCAGAATACTGATGGGACAATGTGGAGAAACTCTTCTGATATGTCATGGTTATTACCAGCAGAGAGAAAAGAGACTTTCAGGGTGACTCAAGACCTATGGAGGATTTCTTCAAAACACTGTACAGTGGTGGTTACTTGCAATATTGAAATGAGGTCCAGTGTGTGATGAATTATAATCTTGGCAGGTGCAGCACTGCCAAAATGGGCCAAAGTGCAGTGATAATGCTCTCTATGAAGTCCTCAGTGCAGGGGGATAAAAAATGCGTTGGGAGTGAGAGGAGCTAAGCTGGATGACATGTAGTTCTGGCACATGAACAACAGATCATTGATACCTTGAGGGTGGAAATTTGCAGATTTCTCGCGATTGCAATTCATCTTCTTGGAACAGAAACATAAGAAGCCCAAATAACAGTAAGATGGAGTGTGACAGGTTTAAAGAAGCCTGAATAGAAGACGATGGAAAAGGGATGGTTTCAGTGTCTGAGGGGTGCCCTCTTCATCTACTTTACTGTGCCATTTTGTTTGACAAAAAGAGATGTGATTTGTCATAGTTTGTTCTTCCTTGTAGAATTCTTGGGACTGAACTTAACTACTGTTAGAAGGACAAGAAAAAAAATAAACCCAAAACAAACCAAAACAGAGGGGAAACAGATCAAATCAAAACCATTGTAACTATTGTAACTATTGTAACATTGTAACTATTATACTGTGTGGTTTTGGTGTTCTGCACATGTTGATAATTTAAGTTGTATCTTCTGTGGCTTAAAGTGGGGTAGGTAATGGAACACTTCTGCTTCAATAAAAGAGAGCACTCAAATGCCTGTCCTAGTAGTAAAGGCAGTCAAGGAATGGAAAACCATTCTCACTAAGGGTTCTGTAGAAATCACATTTTCTTGACAGTTTTTGATTCTTAATTGCAGTACTTCTTGTGCTCATTGAAAGATTTCAAAATTCAATACAATTGACACAAAATAGTGTTATTTTTTCTTTTCCTGCTGTCAGGAACTCTGGTGATCTATGAAAATCTTCCAAAAGCTCAGCTAATTTCAATGTTGCTGTGATCTAAGTCTCATTTTCCATCTACATTTTGAGAAAATAGGCACTTCAACCTAAGTAAGGGAGAAATCTTGCTTAAGCATTGTTTCATTTGATGGATATGCCAGAAGCTGTTTTGGAAATTAAAAGAAAGCTTTGACAAAGAAACTTTTTCAGTTTACTAGTGTAGGTAAGGTTAACAGCCTCCATTCACATGTAAGGACCTCTTGGCTGATTTCCTGTAGAAATAGGACTTACTGGCTCATAGTGCCTTACTGACGTTTATAGTGTCAGTGCCAGGCCATCTTAACATGTTATCCCCCTTATCAAGTACAAAGAAACAAGGCAGAGATGCCCCAATGTTGCTTGACTTGAGGGAACAGGTGGCTGAGTAAAGTGGGGAGAGCCTATGACGTGCTGGAAGTGACACTGAGCTCTTCAAGATTTAAACCCCTAAAGATTTGAATCAAACTTTGCAATATATTTGTTGTTAATTGGTAGATGTACCTAGACAACTATCACTAAGTAATTGCACTGTCAGTGTTGTATGCTTGGCTAATCTTTTGTTTTAAGGAAAAGGGAAGACCTCCAAAAAAACCTCCCAAACTTCAAGATGAATGGGCTGTCTGGATGAGCACCACCAGGAGTGAAGTCGCCAGGACTGAGCAGTAACTGGGAAAAGTAAACCTGGCAATGGGAGATTGCGATCACCAACTCAATGCCCACTTATTCAAAACGGACCCCAGATTCAAATGGAAGGAAGAAATGTGCCTGTGGATTAATTGGCATGAGAAGTGAGAGATCTAATGAGCAAACTGGGTATTAATTAATTAAAAAGTCATATAATCTGTAAGCAGTGATTGTTAATGGCTTTATTTGTTAAAATGTATAAATAATGTAAAGTTTTGATGACTGGGGAGCCAGCCTTTTGTGGGGTACTGCCCAGATCCCTGTTGTGTGAAAACCAGAATAAAAACATTGAAATACCTCGCTGTGATGTGTGAACTGGTGCTTTGCAATGTCTGTGTTCAGGGCAACAGAAGCAGCAAAGAAAGCTTTTGCTTATTAGACCTTAGTAATCCATGAGACTCAATGGCAAGGAAAACAAGAGGCCCAGCCATTGTAAGAAAAACTGTAGAAAACCAAAATTTTTTTTTTTTTTTTTTTTTTTTTGTTGCCTGGCAAATCACCAGCTTCTTGGCATGGCTGTAATGGGCAGGTGCAAACACAGGGACAGGTAATTAAGGTATGGTAATGCAGATAGCTTGCCACCTTTTGGGGCCTGCCCCAGCTCGTGTTACAGGCGTGGCTGCAGTGCCACGTTTGTGTCANTTCTGCGCACCCTGTGCCTCACTTAAAAAATCCATTGCGCAGGCTTATCCCAAGATCTTCGTTCGCGAAGTCCAGCCAACAACAATGCAGATAGTCTGTTTCAGGGATCAGCTTCCATCAGGTGACACTGCACCAGACTTGGCAGGTTCCCTCTGAATACCCAGTGCTCCTTCACAGGGCATGCAACAACCGACAGCTTCCCCCCAGAGAAAACACAGCACTGCCCTTCCAGAAGCAACCTGGGAAAACCCCTAAGGCAATGGTGTTGGAGAGCTATTTGACTCAGGGCATGGAGGAGAGAGAATCCAGACATGCTGCAGGATGACTCTGGCACACTGGCAGACTGTTAATTGGTGAAAAAGCTGCCAGAGCAAGAACTTCAAGCTGCAGAACATTGGAAGAGATTTATCCTGAAAATATAGCACTTGAAAATCTATTTGAGAATCTACTGATGCTGATTTACTCACCTTAGGTGAGTAAAGACAACTAAGTTGCTGTTTCTTCCCCCCTCACAAACATTTTCACTTTGGATAATTTGCCCATGGACAGGTTCTTGTTACCCTGACCTCCCTGCAGCCACTGACATATCTTATTAAGGCTCCTTGTATAGGTTCAGCTTCTCCCTTGGCAACAGCTTGGCTATTCAGCATGGAAATTTGACAAAGTGCACATGTCAGTTAACAAGCACAACAATGGCACTGCTAATGCCTGCTAGCCCTTCTCACTCTGTTTTTTCTTAACTCAGATAGCTGAATAGTGCCTGAGCATTAAGGTGAGCAGGCTTATGATGCTAGGTTGGTGCAGCACAGCAATTCCCAGCAGTGAAAACAATGCATAAAGACCTCTCTCTTAGAAACAAGTGCCCTAAGAAGTGTCAGAGAAGAAGCTGGTTTCCGAAGCAAGAGTGCTTTCATTATGCACTGGTATTTTGTAACACAATGTAGTGTTTAGCTATTAAAAATATCTTGGTTTAAAATAAAGGCCATGCTACTGAATATCTGGCACCCACAGGTGATTTTTAAATTTAGCTGACTTTCAAAAGAAGACTCAGAATAAGGAAGAGATATGAGGCAATAAGGCTATACTGATTTTTAAAAAATCTTGACTAGGATTTCTTAGGAAGGTTATTTCAGTAAATTCATATGTCATGGAAGAATGTAACTACATTTTCTACTTCAGCATTGTAATTGTTTATCACCATTCCTCATGGGGACTCAGGAAAAGAAGATTTCTGCACCATGAGAAATGCTCAGTAGGATAAAAGACCATGTGACTAAAGAAAGACCTATAGCATTAGGCAGATCAGGCAAACTAGGAGGGTTGGAGGGAGCTGAAGCCATCACCTGCATGCAGGGGGACAATGTGCTAACATCATGGAGAAGCTGTAGTTAAGCCGGAAAATGTGCAGTGATGTTTCTTGCAATTGTGGGATGCAGTTGCTGGATTCCCTGGTAACCAAGAGGCAAATATGGTCGGTGCATGTGTTCTGGGTGGGATGTTCATATCATGCCCCTTTTCAACCTCTGTCCTGTGGATTCTTTGGCACCTGCTAAGGGGTTCTTTTTGAGCACTGACAGAGTCTCTTTGGTCTTTCCAAGATCTCATTAAACCTGTAAGAACCTTGTATCAGGGTGAGACCTGCTCTCTGCTCTCTAAAAATGAGCTAAGGCTGTCAGGAAGAGGAGAAAGACTGATGAACATAGATCATGGCTGCCAAAGCTTTTGCCTTATGAAAAAGAGTCAGATTAGGAAAGAAAATGGGATTAAAGGAGGAGACAGCAAGACAAGGGGGTAAAATTGTAGGAAGGAGAGATTTTGGTTAGTTTCCATGTGTAACGAAAAGCTTCTACTTTAGCTGGGCCCTGATTGGCTTTTTCTCTCTGAACACTAGATGACTGGGGGAGTCTGCTGACATTTCAGAGGGGTTTCAGACCTTTATACTACCAGAATCAGTCCATCTACTTTAAGTGGTTTTGGAATTTTTCCTTGAGGAAAAAAATTTTCATTCATGTTTTATCCAGCCCAGTTAGACTGAGTGGAAAACTAACACTGGGTCACAGCATTCCATGATCTATTCTAACCAGCAGCACATGTGGGGTTCACGCTCAGTGATCCCAGTTTTCAGTGGCAGCTCTGAGAGAACCTGCCTGCACGAGTTCACAAATGCAGCTGTAAAGCCAGGGCTTTCTTACACAGAAATGGCTGTTTACATCTCTGTTCAACCCTGTGTAGAGAAAGGAGGATAGAGATATTGCTACCAAGCTGTGTAAGCTTTGAGTGCAGGGCTCTAGGGGAAACTAACAAGCAGTCTCTTTCTTCAATTAGTCCTTGCTCTGCAGCTTTGTTTCCCCTTCAAAAGCAAGTAATTTCATAATGCAGCAAGTAGCAAGTCGGCAGTCAACAGAAGCAAATCAGAGACTTTGGCTTCCCACAGCTGATCACCTCAGGGGTTATCAGGGGTTATCTTCTTCAGTGATCCTGGGTTGCCTCAATCTCAAATCCCATAAGCTCTGCAAGCATGGTTACCAAAGCAGCTAAACCTGAAGGTAGCCTCTGTGCATGTGTGCACACACGAATGTCTGTAAAGGTAGACAATCAATTATTTGATATGGATAAAACTATTAATGGATTTTAATATTTTTTAATATTTTTGTTTCTGTTCAATTCTTCTCTATGTCCAGAAGTTTCTATTCAGTCTAAGATTTGAGAAGCAGGGTTTATAATGACACTGCTTCTGCACTGTCTTTTGATCAGCAACTACAAACCTCTGGAGACTGTGGTGCACCAGAGTGGAGGAGAGAGAGTCACACTTCAGCAAACAGTCTTTTCTAACCTTTTTTGGTATTTTACTGTGACTTAATACAGCAGAGATCTGAAATACATTCAAATTGTCATGTTCTAAAGAATGGAGAAATGATAGGAGAGAAAAACTTTCTATGCATCCTTTTGGATTTCAAACCACACAGTAGTGCTTTTGGAGTGTTAAATCACCCTGTGGAAACTTGTTTGTTTTTTTTTTTTTTTGTTTGTTTTTTTGGGGTTTTGTTTGTCAGTGTGTTTTTTTTTTTTTTTTTTCTGTTTCACTTAACTGATATGCCTCACATCTCTTGTATATAAAAATAGTGGCTTTTACTTAAACATGTCAGTTTTGACACTTTCCCCATTCCTGTTCTACTTGTGTGCTCCCCAATACAAGTATTAAATTTATTAAGAACTAGTTTAAGAGGTATCACTCTGATTACAGAAAAGGATGTTTGTTCAAGCTACTGGCATGAGATGTTCACATATCTGACCTTGTCAAGGTCAGAAGAAACGTGCAGGTTTCACATAAACACACACACTCAGATGTGAAATCCTGTTAAATTAGGCCCAGAGAGGCAGAATACCTAGGGCAGTCCAAAGACCAAGGTGGTAAGATGCAGATCCCCAGAAGTTATTTAACAGCAGGTAAAAAGACCTGAGAGCAAAACTACAAGCGGATCAGTCAGAATAAGGTTGAGTAAGAGAAGGAGAAAGAAGGAATAGAAACTGAGAAAACTGGCTGCATATTGGCTGTGTTTGAAACTAAAGGAGAAGGGGAGATATGGCCTTTTTTTCCCAGACAAATCATGAGACGTAAGAAGTGAAGGAATCAGGAGAAAAGATGCTGCAGCAGCAGACATGCTGAGCGCTTACCAACGGGCAGTGTTTCATTAAGTGCTGGCAGAGGACACAAAGACTGTCAGAAGGTGGTGCACTCCTCTCTCATAAGACAGACCAAATTTTTGCCTTACCTGCTTTTGACTTGCTGTCTTAGTAATGAAAAGCCTTGACGTATGCCAGAGAGAGTCACAATATCACCTGGCTGCTTTAAATGATGGTTGCAAAGACACTCATGAAAATGTGTTCCTTCTGGTTTAGTGGAACCAGTGGTACATACACATGATAAAGACAAGGTTGGTTGGCTTTCTGTCAGCTGATAGCTCAGCAGATTTGGAACAATGCCTCTAGTGAGGGTTCTGCACAGAGCCTTAAATTTCTTCTTCCTCAAGACAACAGGGAGGTACGTTTACGTGAGTGGCTCTTCACAACCGCAGCAGTAGCAACATACTGCTCCTTCAATGAGTGATGCAAATTCATCTCCCACATAGATGAGCTGTACTGTGCTCTAAAACGCTTGTTGGCTCTGACTCACATGAACTGCACTTTATTGCAGCTTTCCTGACACTCTGACATGAACCCTTAACCTTCTAAAGGCTATTTAAGTCGGTAAGTGCCCCTTGATATAAACTGAGGCACAAAAGTGCTAGCCTACTTAAAAACGGAGAAGCACATAAATATTTCCTTTGAATTCTCATGAAATAACCAGCTCTCAGGGGGCATAAATGTGTTATGCACAACAGAGGAGATTACACCTAAACACTTGGAAAATGCCCTCAGAACTGCACAGCAGGGATTGTGAGTATATTATGCTGCAACATACTCATAGACTCAGTCAGATTTAATGTCGTGTGCAGCACTCAGGATTTTATCTGTTTTTGATCCCTGTAGCTAAGTGCAATAGTAATGGACTTGAAAGCATGTTGCTGCAATAACTTGCCAAATGATGATGGTGCTCAGTAAACGCCCAAAGATAGGTCCTGGGGAGTGTGAATCACATGCCAGCTAGTGTATCTATTTCAGTGAAGAAATCCTTTGGCCCGATCCGAATTTATGCTCTTATGTGGGAATTTGAAGGAACGAATGAGGGAGAAAGATGCATTTGTTGGAGAAAGAGGTGTTTGGGGAATTTCCACCTTATTCCTGAAAAAGAAAGTAGTATTTGCCCATGAAAGCAAAAGAAACAGACATTTCTTAAATGTTATTTTGTGATTTATAACAGTATCTACATTAGGGTGCTTTACATTTGTTAGTTAACGTTTCTTATTTTCTGCTTTAAGAGTCCATCTCACTACTTCAAGGTCTAAAGGAGTGCAGAAAATGCCCATGAAAAGCATCAAATACAGTTTTTCTGGACATACAGATAATGTAACTCTAAGGCACATTACCTAGAGTAATTTTTAAGCTTGAACACAACGATCAAAAGTTTCCTTTTGCCCTTTCCTACTGATTTAAAGCCTTTGCATGTCCTCTGAATTTCACTGCACTGCCTATAATCGGCAGCAGTTAACTACTAAACAGTAATTTTCATGGGCCCTGATAGTCATGCTTCTGGAAAGAAGTGAAGAGCATTCCTAAGAATGCAATTTCTTCTGAACAGAATGGCTTTGGATCTTCTTAGGAAATGAAAATGTTGGAAGCAGTCTGAGCAGGAGAATAATGCAGAGGCAGTGACCAGAAAAAGCACTTAAGAAGCCTAAAGGTATCATAGTGCTCAAGAATCTATTACCCAATCTTCCATGTAAACAGCATTATCCCACAGGACACAGGCCCCTTTATTTTTTCTCTATCCTAGGGGAGGCAAAAAAGGAATGCGAACTTACATAAAGCTTTTATCCCAAATCCACTCACACATGCCTCTCACATCATGGTAACTTTGCCTTCTCATAGCAAAGTATAAGCAGCTGGCGAGGAAAAACTGGCAGTAAAACCACAGACCAACAAACTCAAATGGGAAAACATTTTTAAAAGCACAGTACAATGAATTTGGCCTGCCTTTGCTCAAACCAGACCATACTTTGTGATGAAGCAAAAGGCCCAGCAGGAGAACTGCTCTGGAGCCCAGTCGTAGGGTGCTTGTAGCATCACACCAACACCCATCCTGCTGCAGGGGAGGGCTGCACAGAGCAGCAGTGCAGCTTTGTGCTGTGGCTGACCACAGCAGACATGTCCAGGTGTGCCAGTGCAGCTGTGGGGTGCTGCACCTGTCTGGTCAGGAAGAATGGGCCACTAAGGACTTGTGAGGTGTGCTGCAGAATCACGTACCACACCTTTCCAGAGCAGTGGTGGACCACACAAAAACTGCCCCAGGAGAGATGAGAAGCAGTTTTGTCTGGAAGAATGAAAATCTGAGGCTATCTTTCTATATCCATGATCATAGCAAGGCCAGAATATACATTGCTTCACTTTGCAGTGTCTTTGCTTTTCTATTCTGTAAAACTTAAAACCATAGAACTTTTCTCGTCATTCATCTGCCATGACCCACCTGCCACAATCTGTTTGCATTCCAGTGGAAAGACGAAAAGGTTACCACTGTTCAGTCTTATTCACAAATGTGCGTGTGTGTGCAGAGGAAAGATTCTGCTTGCCAAACACCTGCATCAGCCACTGGACTCCTTCCTTGCCCGCTGTGCTCTGTGTAGCATAAAGTCTCTTTTTCCTTCCCGCTCCAGCGACCCCTCCGCCGCTGGGGAACGAGGGGCGACGGCCGGGGGGAATTCGGGAACGGGACGTGGGATGAGGGGGCGGGATGCGGGGTCAGGATGAGAGGACAGGACAAGGGGGCTGGATGAGGGAGTGGGACAGGGGGCGGGAGAGTGGGGCTGGATGAGGGGGTGG
>VXAU01002930.1:65697-193293 GCA_013399695.1 Formicarius rufipectus | reverse complement strand
TGGCCGCTGATTGGCCGACGGCGGGCCGGGGGCGGGGCTCGGGCCGCACCTCCCCTCGGTGGTGCTGGCGGTGGGTCCGCGCGGCGCCGCGGCAGTGTCAGGATGTGGGTGCGCTCGGGGGTATTCGCCTGCTCTTGCCTCCTCGTCCAGGCTCTCGGCGTCGCGCTGTTCCTCCGCGGCTTCTTCCCAGTAGCCGTCAAGTCTCTGCCTCGCAGAGAGGCCCGTGCGGACCCTCCCGCCGAGCCGGCCCCGCCTGCCCCAGGTAACGCGAGCAGCCGCCTAGCGCGCCCTCTCCCTCGGTACCGCGGGACACCTTTCAGAAGCGCCTTTGTGTTTCCAGACCCGTTTCCGGCGTACTTTAGGACTTAGGTCGTTTACATTAGTTGTCGATCACTGCCGTCCCCATCAACTCATGGTCGCAGAAAGCCTCCAGCATCGGTTGTCACGTCTTTGAAGGGTGTGTTTTCCTGGTTTCTTCCCCTTTCGCTGACGCTGGTGTAGCGGTCATGCCCGTCCTGTTTAATGGCAAGTTGTTTGCATTAAATGGTGCCATTTCCTCTGTTAACGCGCTACTTGTGCCCGAGCTCGTTGTATTTGTGGTGCTTCGGTGGTATGTGAGTGGCTGAATGCCACCTCAGGAGTCACAAAGCAACTATATGGTAACGCAGGTTGCAAGATGCACAGTAGTGCTGTCCACTGTCATTTCTTTGAAATCACTGTTTTTGCAGGCCCTGCTCTGGTCTGGAGCTGAATGTGTAAGAACAAAGTTTTGAAGTGTCTGTTTAATGAGGAGTCAGTAGACAATGTGCTGATAATGTAGCCGTCATATATCCAGTCACAGGTGGTATTAAAGAAATGCAAAGAAGAGGACCATGTACTTGAAAGAGTGTTCTTCACCATTGTTTGGAGCTTGTGGGGTGAAACTTGAGGTTTAGTGAGCCGCTGAATCCAGTACTATTTTGCTCATGCTTGTGCTTATGTTGTTACGATGGAACAAGACTGTAACTGCCAAACTGGGTCTTTATCTTCTTATTTATTGTTATTCTTCTAAAGTGTGTGACATTATTTTGTACAGAATCACAGTATATTCTGAGTTGGAAGGGACCCACAAAGATCATCGAGTTGTTACTGAAATTGCAAGACACGGTGGAGGGAAGAGGATTTTATGTAATGTAGAGTGTGATGTGCTGATATCGGTTAGCAGGAACACTGAAAAAATCTAGTCTGGTAACAGACCTGAGTGCGTTCTGCTGAATGGCAAATTGCTTTTTAGCTGGAGTTTACCAGGACTGCCAGAGATGTTTGATAGGCTACTGCGAGTGAAATGGTGAATTCACATATGATTATTAGTAGGAAACTGATGTAGAGAGAGACTGGGTTGGAAGGAGATGTCACATGGTTGTATTTTGAAAGGACTGTTTTGTGTTGAAGAGTGTAGATGTGTATCACAGGGCTCTACAAGCGGTTTAAATTTAGGCATGTCTCTAGTAATCCTAGGTGTTGGATGGAGTGACAGTGGAAGAATACTGTCCATAGTTCTTGGGTTGTGATTTGCTTGCAGAGTGATCTCTTGGTCTGGAAGATTAGCTCTAAAGGCAGGGCATTGCTTACTAAACACACAAAGGAGAAGATTTTCAACCTGCTTTAGATCTATTCAGAAAAGTGTAATCCTCCAGTGCTTCTATGTTTCCTGAATGTTTCACTTTGTGAGTCCCAACTGCCATTGAGTCCATGCGTTCTTGCCTGTGGGATAACTGTAATAGTGAATCTTTGCAGCAGATCATTGTAGTAATTTTTGGTAGGGAACCTATGGTTTTCTTCACTGATTGCAGGAGTTATGTTTCATTTAGAGTAAGTGTTTTCTAAGTAACTGTAAGTAAGCATGCTGAATGCCAAGACTTGCATAATGTGTTGCTTTCACTTTCTTACAGTAAGTGTTTTCAGATGGCTTGTAAGTGACTCCAAATTCATTTGAACTTCTCAATACTTTGACTTACTGATGAATTACACTTGGTGAGGAAGTTAGGAGTAGAGTATATGTGTTTATGATCTGAATGTTTTTGGTGTCCAACAAACATTCTTTCACTGAACAAGTGGATAGGAGTGAATTATGAGAAAGATTTAACAAACTGTATGTGCAATGGTGCCTTCTTGTTTTTCATAGAGAGTCAAGACATGCCCTTCTAAGTTGATAACTCAGGTCCTGGAAAACCAAAATTACCAGCTTTATTAGGGTTGCTGACAGCATTTTTTTGTTGTTGAGATTTCCTTCTCCCCCTGCTGTGCCCTCCTCCATCATTTCCTGATCTGGAAAAATCATTGGCAGTTATGAGTCTGTGAATGTCACTTTACTGATGCTTATTTATGTACCCCAAAATACAGTTTCTGACGGTTTTTTTTAAGGTTCTTGTGTTAGATACAAAATTATATGTGACCTTTCCAAACTGTCAACTGCTTATGCAGAAACAAACTTTACCCTGGGAGTGTAAAATCCCTAGCTTTATATAATGCATGTACTGAGAAGTCCGTTGAATGCAATGTTGTCTGCACGGAAGTCTGTGGATAGGATCCATTCTGCTTCCATTTTGCTCTTCTGTGTTTTTTCCTGGTAAGGAAATGAGACCTGTAGAGCTTGAGCCAAGAGCTGAAGGTCACTATGCGGACCAATCTCAGTGCAGATCAGGAGTTGGTGTGGCCAGAATTAAGACCGTGTGAGAGAAAGGTGGCCTTGAAGGCATGATATTGCCTGCTGCTTGATGAATAGAAGCATTTTGCTCTGCCCATCCATGTACCACATTCAGGGATCTCTGGAATTGGATTTTGGCCCTGCAACTGCTATCACCAAACTGGCCTGGCATACAGACTTCTACCTTGAAAGGAGCAAGTGTGCACAAATCTTTTACCTTCAAGTTTGAGTGAAATTGTCTATTTCTTTGTAATTTTCCTGTTCGCTTTTGATGAGATTTGATTAAGAGGCATTGCTTATGTTCTGGTGTGCAAAATTGTGTGTTACCACAAGTGAATGCAGTGTCTTTTTCCTAACAAAAGTTGTCTATCAGATGTATGTAGTACAGGTTTATTGAATTAACAAGATAAGAGGTAGCAGTTACCCTTCCTACTGCTTTGAACATTCTCCATTTCAGAGGTTTTCCTTAGTTTTCCCGACTTCACATAACACATTCCATTCACCTTTTGTTTTACTTCCAAGATGATGTATTGGAGTTGTTATGTTATTCTTGTGCTGGATGACTTGAAAATGCAGCATCCCCTGATTGCTTCTCATGTTGGCTGCTGTCTGCAACTTCTCATTTCCAAATATAAAATTAATAAAGAGTTAAAAGCACTTCCTTGGTGAAGTTATCCTTTTAACTTCTGTCTAGTCTTCAGTAAAATTTGTTGATGTGTTTTATATACCCTGTTTTGTTGCTTAGGAATGGTTTCTAACTGGACCAAGATTCCTCCACCGCTTTTCCATAAAGTTGTCATTGTGCTGATAGATGCTTTGAGAGATGACTTTGTGTTTGGATCCAGAGGTAAACAGTTCATGCCATACACTACGCAAGTTGTTGAAAAAGGGACTTCTTACAGTTTTGTTGCTGAAGCAAAGCCACCCACTGTGACTATGCCTCGAATTAAGGTAAGGGTGTATTTATTTTTCTTCTGTTTCATTTGGGAGAGTTTTGAAGTGTTTATTTCATATGCTTGGAGTTAACATAAGGGTCAGGTGTGTTGTGTTAGTGCAATTTGTGGCTGAATCTGTCTTTGCTATAGTAGTGTATGTGACAGAGTCCTGATTTGCAGTTGCCCAGAGGTTAAGGCCCTAGTGCAGGCTTAAATGATTGCCATATTCTTTTTATTTGTAATCATGGGAAGGCAGCAGCCTCTCAGTTGTCTTCTGTCCAAGAACATTTTTATTGGTATTGCTCTGTGTTCTCGTAACTTCTGATAGAAAATCCAGTTTACTATTAAATTGTTTTGTCATAGGGATGTTTTTGAAGAACTTAAAAATGGAATTGTGTGAAGTTCCAGGTAACTAAAAGATTAGTTTTGGCAGTCTCATCAAACTACTTAGTCATCCAGGCTTTTCAGTGATGATCTGAGTGACACCTCTGCATTGAAGAAGCTGAAGGAGGGATCTTTGGTAGATCAACTGGAAGACCAGTGAAGGAGTGGGAGGGGGGGAGACAGTCTGGGAACTCTTCACAGGTGGACTTCATTACATTTTCTAGAGATTTCTTATTTACTGTTTTGAATGTGCTATAAGTATGAATGTTGAGTCAATTTACTTAGACCTTCTAAACTGTTGCCTTGGTGATTTAATGATTAGTAAATAAAGCAAATTTCAACTGTCATACAAGTTTTACTGTCCACTAAGTAAGGCAATATTGTTTTTAGCTTTTGTAAAGCAGTTATTGTCGCTGACATCAAGTAGCACTGTACTGTGCAAGTGAGGTTATGTGTCAAGGCATCTTGTGTTCTTTTACTTTGTTTTGTTTCTTTGCTGAAGGTATAATTTGCCTGCCATCTGGTTTATTGCTTCCTCCTGCTTACACTGCTACTGTCTTCTGATCACTGGAAACTTCTTGTTTAATTTGTCTCTTTTCTTGTTTCTTGTAGGCTTTGATGACAGGGAGCATACCTGGGTTCATTGATGTTATTGTGAATCTCAATTCTCCTGCTCTGTTGGATGACAATCTGATATGGCAGGCAAAAACAGCTGGGAAAAGAATAATCTTTTATGGTGATGATACATGGCTTAAATTGTTCCCAAAGCACTTTGTGGAATATGATGGAACAACATCGTTTTTTGTGTCAGATTTTACAGAGGTGAGAGATTTTATGTGGTCCCAAGTTAAATAAAGTGAATACAAACACGCAGTGGCAACTTCTAAGAGTGAAGGAGTAAAGCTATCCTTGTTCTGAAATACACAGCTGGCAATTAAAGAGCAATTAGATTTATGTATGTTTTTGGTATGGGCACAGGGGAGCTAAGCATTTCAGTCCTTCGTGCGTGTGCTGTGGAAAGTGTTTGGATGATGCAGTAACCATCAATGTGTTACTGTATAGACATATGATGTTCTTAAAAAAATTTTTGTGATAGAAAGTTAGACCAGATGCTTTGTTTAAAAATTCCACTATCCACATTTTCATTTTGCTGTCATACTTATATTAGCTAGTGCCATCTTTAAGAGGCCCATTAGTGTCTTATCTTGATCTCCTAGAGGCATACTTCTGTAGTGGAGCATAAAAAGTAAATGGAACCCTGTGAAGATTCTTACTCTGGGCATACTAGAAGAGTAAATGCTTCGTCTGTTTTAGTTCGGTATTGAAGCTTTATGATTTGTAAAACCTTTGGCCATTGACCCACTGCTACTGATGTATTTTATTATCACGTTTAAGGAAGGTAGACAGGTCTAACATGGATTGGAATACAATTCTAATTAGTTATACTAGTCAGACTTACAAAAGCTGCAACGTGGAGTGGAAAACTGCAAACACGTTGCCAGATCTGTGATTATGTGTTGCTCAAGTGCTTTATGCAGTCCTTACATATCTGAATGTAGCCCATTAAGCACAGAACTTTTTATAGTTTTTTGGTAGTTGTATCCAGAGCCAGCAAAGTGATATTACATGTGAAATACTATAAGAATTTTTAATATCCAGGGAGAAAATATGCAACTAAAAATTCATTGTCAACCTAAGCAGGAAAGCGGACGAGTTAGACCCCAAAAAGCACTTTTCAAATAATTTTTCTTTCATGATATGTACAATCTTTTGGTGTTTCTGCAGTAATAGAAGTTGACTGGAAAAAGCAGCTGTGGTTTTCTTGTCCACCTGTGATTCCAAGCACAAAACAAGAGGCTTTTCCCTGTACTTACGATATTTGATGTACTTGATCATTTGTGAAGTGATAAATGAGGAGTGTGAAAGATGAAAGTGACTGAAAGTTTTCTGAAACAGTTTTTAAAAGTTTTTGTGGCAGTTTGGCAACCATTTGCAGTATTTTTATGTAATCCGATGTGTAGTAACCAGAAAAGAGTAATTGGGATGAAGAATCTCCTTTGTAAGAGAAATATATTTGAGTGCCTGATGCTGAACTTATCAATCTGCTTTTTTTCTCTTATTAACATTGTGAGTGACTGTAATTCTCAGCAGTTCTACAGAATGTCCATGGGAGGTGCAGTTTAATTTTTCTGTTGTTTACAAGAGGGAAATTATTTTTACCTTTTGATTGTTTTCCTGTTCTTTGAGGTTGATGATAATGTTACCAGGCATTTGGATAGAGTGTTAAAGAGAGAAGACTGGGATCTCCTAATACTACATTACCTGGGGCTGGACCATATTGGACATATAACTGGGCCAAACAGCCCATTAGTGGGACCAAAACTTCGTGAAATGGATAACATACTGAAGAAGATTCATACTTCTCTTCTTTCAAAGGTAATATAGCTTCCTCTTGGATCAATGTCTGTTACTTGTGGACTGACATTAAAATGCTTCCTGATTGTGGATAGTAGCTTGTTTATTCCTAGACTAAAGTGGGTATTCTCCTTTTCTTTCCCTTCCCAGGCCAGTTCCCAGTTAATGGTACAGTGTAGCATTTTGAAGGATTTACTGACTGACCTTCATAACATCTGTTAACAGCCTCTTCTGGCAGCTGTAGGAAATAACTCCCTCTTAATGTGCAGGAACACATGCCAAAATTTTATCGCTCGTGAATTAGAAAGTCGATTGGTGTGCCTTCTAGTAATGAATTTCAGCAGAAGTAGTAATGGGCATGTATAACTAATGGCTCTAATGTCTACAATTATGAAGCCATACCTAATTCTTAGATGTTTGAAAAATTCAAATGGAATACATTTTTTCTTATGTTAAATGTAGCACATTTGAGTCTACTTTTAGATTTGGATATACAGGTTGTCACTTACCTAAACAGTCTGGATGTTGAAATATCAAGTCCTAATTCCAAGTGGCCTGAAGCACTTTTCTTGTTTGTTTTTGGCAGCTGCAATTCAGAATAGCTGCTCATAAAATTTCAATAGCATTTTTAGACAACAGATCCTGTTGTATGAAAAGAGAGGTTAAATCCTTTGTGTGGAAGTTTCATGAATGTTGCAATGGTTTTACTGCCAATTTTTAGTATGTTTGCTTTTGTCAAGTGGATGAAATTCTTTATTTTAGAATACAGAAATAGTAAAGACGCACTACTTTTTGGGTAGAGCAGATACTGATAATGACTAGAGATGACAAAAACCTACTTTGTTGGAGTTTGACTGTTTATTTTCTGTCATCTTTGATTTGTTAGCCCAAAATTCATGGACAGGCCACACTTACGTTTCTGTTTATTTTTATTCAGAAACATATGCATCATTTAAGATCAGTCACGTCAGATTTCAACTCTAAAAGCACTTGAGACACTAGAGGCTATAAGAAATAGGATTATTTTTTCTTATTAGGTTGATTAGATTGATATTATTTTAATATTTACAGTATGTACAGTGTGTATATTAAAAACTCAATGAAGCTGAAGAAGTTAAGAGGGAAAATACTTCTCAGTTAATTCTACTGCTCCTAGATTCCTGATTTTCTTCCCACAGTTTTCCAGAGATTTTTTTTTGTGGGCTTTTTTCTATCACATTGACAAGTGTGTTAGTAAGTATATGCCTTAACTTCTAAAAATTAGTATTATTGCACAATGTGTAGTGCAGACATCTCTTGTTATCTGCCCCAGGGGTTGTGGGCAAGTTTGAAAAAATGAAATTAATTTTGAGACATACTCATTTTTGAAAATTATAAAGATAGTGAAGCAATATATATGAATTGTGTTTGTATGATAACTTAAATTCTTTTCTGTGATTTGCAGGAGGAAGCTTCTTTGCCCAATTTGCTAGTTGTTTGTGGGGATCATGGAATGTCTGAAACAGGTAGTCATGGTGGTTCTTCAGAAGGAGAGGTGCACACACCTCTGCTGTTTATCAGCTCTGCTTTTGAAAAGAGAAGTGGTAAGGTTCAAAGACTTTTTTTAGAACTGTCTTGGTTTCACCTAGAACAGTGTTAATTTTCTTCTTGATAACTGGTACTGAGATGTGATTTAAATTCAGTATGAGAATAATGTTGGTATCACACTGATGTTTTAGTGCTTACTCTGAATCAAGGATTTTTCTGTTTCTCATGTTTTGCCAGTGAGCGGGTGCAAAAGAAACTGTGAGGGAGCATAGCTAAGTCAGCTGACCTGAACTGGTCAAAGGGATATTCCATACCATGGAACATCATGCCCAGTATATAAACTGAGGGCTGCCAGTTGCTGCTTGGGAGTGGACTGGACATCAGTCAGCAGGTGGTGAGTAATTTTATTGTGCATCACTTGTTTATCTTGGATTTTATTGCTCTCCCTCTCTCCTTTTTGCTGGTATTATTATTATAATAACATTATATTTTGTTTCGGTTATTAAACTGTTCTTTTCTGAACCTATGTGGTTTATCTTTTCTTTCTCATTCTCCTCCCCACCAGGATGGGGGGATGTGAGTGAGCAAGAAACTGTGTGGTAGTTGGTATAAAGCTCCAGTAGGTACCAGGGTATAGTATACCCTAATAGTCTGAGAATACTATTACCATATGTGACTGTAACAGTAACAACAAGAATCATTATATATAGGTTTTAGTATTGTAATAAAAACGAGAGATGGAGAGGACTAAAACCCAAGAGAAACAAGTGGTGCACAGTACAATTGCTCATCACCTGCTGATGAGTGCCCAGCCTGACTCCAAGCAGCAGTGGACATCGCCCGGTCAACTCGCTTCGGTTTGTGTAATGGATGTGATGCTCCTTGATATGGACTGTGCCTTTGGCCAGTTCAGGTCAGCTGTCCCACATGTTTTCCTCCCAGCTGCTCGCTGTCAGAGCACAGGAAATGGAAAAGTCCTTGACTAAGGGTAAGCCCTACTTACCGATAGCTAAAACATCAGTTTTATTGACATTATTCTCATACTGAATCCAAAACATAGTCGGGTGCCAGTACTAGGGAGAAAATTGACTCTATCCCAGCTAAAGCCAGGTCAAGAACACACTGGGAACTCTAATTTGTATTAGGTCTAGAATTCTTCCTGAAAAGTGCTTTTGTTTGTCTATAGCTGTCTGGCAAGGCCTATTCTGTGTGACCCAAAACTCTGGTTTTAGCCAAAGTGAGCATCAGTATCATGGTGAAACCATGAGTTAAACATTGTAACCACTGAGAGAATTAGGTATTTTTCAGGTGATAATCTTCTACAGTACTGCCCTCCTGAGCACTGAAAGCTGAGATCTGTTGTCAGGATCCTGGGCTACTGGTGAATAAGTAGGTTTAGAAGTAGAATCCTGTTTGAAGAGAGTTTATAGTTTCGTCTTTCATGGCCAGAGTTTTTCCTTGGCCTCCATTCTTCCCTCTCAGACAGCTATAATAGAGAAATGAATGACAATTTCTCACACTGAGAGTTAACAGGAAGGAGGAGGAATTGCTCTTGTGAAAGGGTGAGACATGACAGCAGTGAAAACATGACTATTGATTACTAAGCCTTAAGAAAGAATGTGGAGCATGAGTTTCTTTACTGTATAGGCCAGGTAGTTAATTCTGTATCATTGATGTGAGTTGGTTTGTTTCTGAAACTGATTTTCTATTTGTAGATAATAATAAAAAATAGAAGATAAGGTAAGAGACAAGAAGGAAACAGAGTGGTAGAGAATCTTTAATCTAATTTGAATAGTAGTGCTTAAATAAGCTCCATGACTGAGTGAATTGGTGAAATATACCAGGAGTGAATATTTTCCTCAAAATAATATTTTATTCTGCTTTTCATTCTGCCCCTTGATCACTCTCATGTGATTTCTTTGTTTTTAAGGCCTGTTTGCAGAACCTTGATTTATTTATCTTGATGGAGGTTGCTGCAGCACAGTGGAAGTACATATTTCTGTCTGTCATTTATGAAGCTGTTATCCAGCTGCAATAGAAAGCATGGCTTGAGGACTCATTGAACTTTTCTTGGGTCAAAAAACAAAACAAAGTCAAGAGTGGACCAAAGCCCTCGGATAAGGTTTTCCTTTGTGAGTTGTGCCAGGATATGTTGACAGGCAGGCCATGAGAGTGGCAATCTCCTGTTCATTGGGATTGGTTTCTGTTAGGTTTAAACTAACCATGCAGTTTTTACAGTCTGGTGAAGTATTTCTCTTTACTTGTCTTTTGGATGAAATTTTGTATTTCTAATGATGCCTTCATAAATGTCCAAATGCTTCTCATTGGTACAGTAATTAGGGTCTATTGACTGCTCCTTATGATCCTGCTGTAAACGAAATGTACTGTGGTTAATTTGGTAGATCTCAAAATAGTAAACCTGTGGGCTTTTTGCATTTAGTGTGCTGTCAGAATATTACTTGTATAGCCTTCTACAGAGATGTGTCACCCATGATTGGCTAAATGCATGTGGTTGTTTGGCTTTTTTTAACCAGTTAAGAACTTGCCTTTAAAGATAAAAATCTGAAAACTGCTGACATACAGGCACTCATGTGAAGGCTTTACAGGTTGTAGTTGACATTCTGTACAAGTATGGGATTAATCTAAGCTAGATGAAAAATTAGAGAAGTTCTAATGCTCTTAAAGGGGACCTTGAGAGTAATAATGACTATATAGAATTCTTCCTCTACTGTCCTTAAGTCAAAACAGTCAGTGCCTGGAGTCACAAAGAGGGCAAAATAAAAGTGTAATAGAAAAACAGTTATATAACTAGTTCAGCCTAGCAACCTGAGATTAATTAAATCTTGAGCTGTTGTCATTATATAGAGAAGCTTCTATAATGCTGTCAGCATTATTTCAGATTCTTATTCTTTGTTCATGCATTAAATTAGTCTACTGTAGTGCTTTTTACTGTTTCTAATGTGAAAGTTATGAAACTCTTAGGATGTAGGCTGCAACTTGATGTTAAGGTGATCTCCTGGACCATCTGTTTTCTTACTTTTATAACATCATGTTGTGTTTACAATCATTGTTAGCATTGAAGAATGATACTAGCTGAGAATTTAATAGATTTTGGATTTACAGCCACCGGGAACAGCATCTGACAGTCAGCTAGCTCCCTGTAGACCACTTGAAATAGCTGAGCTAACATCAATGAAAAAATTTTGAAACAAATAAGGTGTCAGCTGTCTCTGGAGAAATAGAATGGGCCTTTTATTGAAACACGTCTTTACCTCTCTCATTATTTTTCCCCATTCTTTTTTTTTTTTTTTTGTCTATTGTAGGTTCTCTGACCAAACCTGAGCATGTACAACAAACAGATTTAGCTAGCACACTAGCAGTAGGTCTTGGTCTCCCAATTTCAAGAAATAGTGTTGGGAACCTTATATTGCCAGTTGTCAGAGGAAGGACGATGAGAGAGCAACTACGTTTTGTACACCTGAATGGGTTCCAGCTTAGTAGGTTGCTGCAAGAGAATACACCTGCATATGAAAAAGGTAAATTAACCATAAAAAAAGTGTTACATATATATCCTAAAAGAAGATTATTTATTAAACAGTTTTGACTTTTAGATTCAAGAGCATAGCATGGTATTGCAAAGTATCTGTTCATCTGAGACCAGTATTCAGAGAAATGAACCAAGTTCAGTCTTTCCTGTAAGTTACTTTGATACACTACCTATGAATACAGTTTTTTTTAATGAGCAGTAATACTCCTAGTAGGCAAAAGAGCAGAAATAATGATGCAGGAGTAAGATTAAAGTAAAACTACCATTGTGGTTAAATCTCAGTGGTTTCGTAACTGCTCATTGTATGGTTTCCTACGTAGGGCACTTTTTCTAAGCTATTTGGTGAATTAGCACACTGGATTAAATTTTCTAGTTTAAATAAAAAGATGCTTTGAGTAAAACTGGGAAATAATTTTGGGTAAGTTTTTTTATTTTTTTTCTTATGTACAAATTTATTTGGAGTGAGAACCTAGAGAGCTGCAGAGTTGCTTATTAAACATAAATACATATGTGTGTATTCTGAGGAAAGAATAAAGAGCAAATGGAAAAAATAATCTAGCAAAATATAGTATTTTGTTAATTCTGTGATAAAAGAAGGAAGTTAATATGATAATTACGTAAAAAAATTGAGTCACTGAATGAAGGAGAGTATTCTCCCATAGACGTTAGAAAATGTTGTATTAAAGTGACTGTGAAGCTTGTCACTTGATTTATAATCTGTTGAATCATTAAAATAACCAGATGAGAATGCAGAGCTGTATTACAGCTATGAATAATTAAAGTGGATAGCAATGTAAATTTTAGCAAGATAATCATTGTAGGTCAAGAATCAATTATCTTTCAACATCACAGCTTCTAATTGTAATTGAACTCTGTAGAGGAACTCAGCAAAATAAAAATGCCGCTTATGGTATCAACATGTCAATAGCAGGACTATGCTCCATCCATTCTGATTTTTTTTTTTTTCTTGCACATATTTCCTCACTGAACTCATTTGTGTCAAGTGAGGAACTTGCCCGGCTGGATATGACTGTGTTGCTGAAAATGCTATCACAAAACTCTGTCTAACAGTATTTCTGCAAGCACTGATGAAACAGACTGAAGTTTCTACCAGCTTTTGGTTTATATCTTCTCTTCCATTTTAATTCTTGTCTGGGAACAGCCTAATTTCAACTTGTAGCTTTTATCTGAGAAATGAAATCAAAATTGCTGAATATGAAAATACAAGAGATTCTTTTACTGCTTCCTTGTGACTGCAAACTGCTACTAGAGATGCTACCTTACTGGAAAGCATTTAGGAGGCAAAGCCTCCACAATGAATTTCTCTCCTTTCAGTGAAGGAAAGTCTCAATAACACAGTCCAAGTCATGGTAGCAACTTGCGGATCATAACATTTCAGTTCAATGCTCAGTAATATGTCTATGATTGGAGATTCAAAGTAAAAGTTAGAACACAGGGATAGCCTAAGTGTCAGTTCTTTTAAAGAAAAAACAGTACTTTCAAGTCTTGAAGTCAAAAATAGTAGGCAATATTGTTATGGATGTCTAATACAAACAGTCTGATTGGGAAGAATTAGTTCAGACAACTAGACTAAGCCTGATGTTCACCACCTGTGGTTCTCCTATGGTGCTTCAGCCATCCTGTTGCACTTCTGGCTAGATAACTGGACAGTGAGATGGACTGAGAAGGGGCTTAGCTGCTGGGCTCATGTCATTGTGATCAGCAGGACAAAGTCCACCTGAAGGCCAGTCATCAGTGATCAACCACAGAGCTTGACACAGACCAGTAGTATTTGACATCTTAATTAATGACCTGGATGATGGGACAGAGTGCCCCCTCAGAAGGGGAAGGACATAATACAGAACTGGAAGTGCATGATGCAGTAGGTGTGTCTACTGCCACAGAGAGGGACCTTGACAAACTAGAGAAATGGGCTGACAGAAACCTCTTAAGGTTCAACAAAAGGGAAATGGAAAATCCTACACCTGGGAAGAAATAATCCTATGCATCAGTGCAGACTGGGTATTGACTGACTGGTTGAACAGGTTGAATACCAGCCAGCGATGAACCCTTGTGGAAGGAAGACCAGTTGCATCCAAGACTACATTAGGAGAATAGTCATCAGCAGGTCAATCCTTCGTCTTATCAGCTATGGAGTGTCCCCATCTGGGGTTCTCTTGTCTGATTCTGGGCTCCCCAATGCAGGAAAGACATGAACATAATGTAGTGAGATCAGTGAATGGCGATGAAGGATGATGAAGGATTGAAGTATCTGTCATAGGAAATCCCAGAAGTGGTAGGACTGTTCAGCTTGGATAGGCAAAGACTTGGTAGGAATCTTATCAATGTAGGTAATATGTGATGGGGGGGAATAAAGAAGATTGAACCAGGGTCTAATTGGTGATCCCCACAAAAAAATTTGCTGGAGTACAAGGAAATTTTTTTGTGTAAAGTTTGTCAAACATTGGAATCTGCAGTTGTCCAGAGCGGTTTTGGAGGCTTCATACCTGAAAACATTCAAGACCTAACTGGACGCAGATCTGAGCAATCTGCTTTAGCTCACCCTGCTCAGAGGCTTTGATTTTTATTTGTAGAACGTCTGGACAGTTGTCAGAGTTGTGCTGAGAGGTCTTGAGCCGTATAATTGCTGAATTCCACAGACAAGGTCTGCTGCCAGATTTTTTTGAGGAAAAGAAACCCCAGAAGATAAGTCAGACATCTCACTCACATTTGCTTCTGCAGGTTCAAGCTTTCTGGTGCAGATTCTCAGCTAGTAGCAACTTGTGGATCATAACATTTCAATTCAATGCTCAGAAATACATCTATGATTGGAGCTTTAAAGTGAAAAATATTTACAGGGGTAGCCTAAGTGTCGGTGCTTTTAAAGAAAAAAAAATTATTATTTTCAATGCTTGAAATAAAAAATAGTAGGCTCTTCTGAAGGGGAAAACATGGGATTCCTTTGAAGAGTATTACAATTTGCAGCACAGAGGTTAGGGTACCAGTGGTTAGGACCATGAGGATGATGACTGATTCAGTCATAGTAAGAAAATACTCACCCATTGTAAGCTATAGCATAACATATAGTTTCACTTTTTGTGCAATATTGCCATAGCCCACACCCATGGCAAGCATGGGAAAGAACACACACATCAATATGATGCAGATTCAATCCCCCTTTTATTCTGTTTTTTTACCAGCTTATATATCTTTTCTAACAAGCTCACACATCCACACCTCTAAATACATTATAATTGGCTGTAAGCAACTGTCCATGCTCTCTTGCTCAGTCTCTGATTGGCTTCAGGTTTCAAATCCTTTCTCAGATAAACATTCCGCAGTAAATCACAAACTCTGCTTATCTTTATTGCCGAATGCCGTTAGCCTTGAAAGCTTCCCTCTTGAAGACTGTTGTGTGACCCGTTGTTTACTCTAACTCCTCGTAGTCCTGCAAAATAGCCAAGGCCCCAACACACTATGAGTTTCCTTTTTAATGCAGTAAGATGAAGTCAGATGTTAATTGGGTTGAGTCACAGTCAGATGGAAAGGCACAATGACCTAAACAAGCTGTTTCATGAAGAAGCCATGGAGTTCACTGGACTCAGCTGCTCCAGTGTTAAGAGTAAACTGGAACAGCATACAAAAATATCTCTGTCTTCAAGTGTCTTTTAAATATATCTATTAATAAAGAGAAAAATGAAGGCAGGTCAGTAACTTTTTTTTCCCCCAATGTTTGCTATACAGATGTGTTTTCTAACCAAGAGGTAGTAAAACATTTCATGAAAGTTAGATTTTGATTTATTGCAGTACAAAGGAACCTTCACAGTTAAACATTCGGGTAAATTAATCTTAAATGAGAAACCTGAAGCTTGACTAAGGGCTTTATTATTTTAAAAGTAACTTTGAAACATACTAGTAAATGCTAATGCCAGGCATTAGGTTTTATTTTGATAGAGACAGACACATGAAAGTAAGGAAAAAGTCTGAAAAAGGACAATTAGAACTGATGGCAAAAATGAAGAAGCTGAAAGGAGTATCTAAAAACATACTGGGTTTTTGAAAAAGTTCCTACCTCAGTGTGAGGTAGGCAGCTCTAGGTACCTAGCAATGGTTCCCTTGTCTTCTGAACTTCTGAACATGCACTTGAACGATAAACTAGGGCTGTTTTTTGAAAGGAACTTCACAGTGGAATGAAGAGTCATGGTTGAGAACCAGTTGGATGTTATTAAAATGAGTTGCAACTTTTCAGTTTGGGACTGATCCCGAACTTTAATTAGATGTATTTGTTGATTGAAATAATTTGTTACTGGAACATTTATATATTGAAACTGGAGAAGTCACTTTTACATTATTAATTCTTTTTTTAAAGCTCTTTAAGTGATTGCTGCCTGTGACTGGAGCTAAGTGAAGCTGCTGTCCAACAGATAATTGTGAAGCATAGCCATTTACTTGTGATAAGATGTTAGTGAGGCTGATGCACAAATTGCTAATTAATATTAAGCAAGTAAACCATTACTAGTGCTTTGGGAAACATGTAACTGGGCAAGCTTGCTTTGGATTTTGCCTCAGGTTGAACTTATGAGTATCCCATGCAGGAATGACTTGCCAGTATTTCCGGCCAGTTGCCAAAACACGTCTACAACAACTTAGTGTCTGCAACCCTTCTTACTTTATACTTACTGCATACAAATATGCCACTGAAGAGATATCATAGGAAATTTGGTAACTGCCATCCTTTATTCCTGTCTGCAAGATCTTTAAATCATTCACTCATACAGGTTTGACTAAAACCATCATCTTACATAACATGGTCAGGATGAGTTTGGTGTGCAGTAACATCAAAAGAGGTAGAAGAGAATGAAATAAAAATGCCAAAAGGAATGAAGAGGGACACTGGGCAAAAAGCATGAAAAGTGAGCAGAACAGGAGCAAAAGATGTGGAGGGAATTCATTTATGTTTCAAAATATAGCTTGAATTCATTTCAGTGTATAATGAAATAGTGTCACGTCAAATCTCAGTTTGATTAAACCTCATTTTAAATGATCCTTTATGGATGTCCTCAGAGGTATGAATACTTAACTCCTATTTCAAATATACTGTAAGAGAACCTTTACAAGGAATTCATTGTTCAAAGATACACAGGAAGGATATGAAATCCTGTATTCACTGGCAGCTCTCCTGATATACAAGTGTTTGCTGCTGGCTGAATTGTGCTTTCTAACATACACATTCAAGCTTGCCACACAGCAGGATCAGCTTGCTTTGGAGTCTGCCAGAGCTCTTGGGAGAACAGACTGGACATTTGTGAGTTAAACCTTAATTTCTAAAATTCTCACTTTGTATTCAGTAGATCACAAGTGTTCATTTACTATGAGTAAAAATGAGCTGTAACTTAAGAGTTTGTGGCACCAAAGTTATCTCAGTCATTGCTTTATTGTCTGAAACTATACAGTAAATGTTTTACCCTACTTTTAGCTAAGAAGGGAAAAGTGATTACAAGTGATATAAAAGTTTTCAAATTGGTAACACGTAGGTTATCATTAACCTTCACATGAAATTGCAGGGAAATAGCAAGAACTATTATCTGAAGTGAATCTAAACATTTTTTTCCCCCAAAAATTCTGGTAAATGTGAATATTCATGCACAGCATAATGTTCAGTGAGATGCAGTTTCTGAAAGTTATACTCTCACTTTCCATATGTTGTCAGCTGATTTTACGTTATGAATGCATACTCTACTCAGTGATCAGTATTTTAAAAACAGAATCACAGATTGGGTAAGGTAGGAATGGATGACTGCAGGTCATGTAGTTGAATCTCCCTGCTCAAGCAAGGTTGCCTACAGCATATTACTCAAGAATCTGTCCATATAAATTTTATGTATCTCAAGAGAAGGGGTCTGCAACCTGTTCCACTGCCTGGTCACTCAGACAGTAAAGAAGTTCTTCCTCATGTTTAGGTAAAACTTTGTTCCACTTTCTGATGTTGCCTTTTGCCCTATTGCTCAGCGCCACTGAGAAGCGTCAGGCTCCATCCTCTTCACACCCTCCCTTCAGATATTTGTATGCAGTGACAGTTGTTTATTCTTGAGGCTGAACAGGCTCTGTTCCGTCATCCTTTCCTCATAAGAGAGATGCTCCAATTCCCTAATCATCTTTGTTGCTGTACACTGGACCTCCTCCAGGAGCTCCATGTCTCTCTTGTCCTGAAGAGCCCAGAACTGGACGCAGCGCTTCAGATGTGGCCTCACCAGGGCTGAGTAGAGGGGAAGGATCACTTCCTTCAGCCTGCTAGCGATGCTCTTTCTAATGCACCCCAGGATCCAACTCGTTTTCTTGGCCCCAGGGACACACTGCTGGCTCATGGACATACTGTTGTCTATCAGAGCCCCCAGGTCCTCTCCACAGAGCTGCTTTCCAGCAGGTTGGCCCCCAGCCTGTGCTCGTGCCTGGGGTTATTTCTCCCCAGGAGCAGGACCCTGCACTTACCTTTGTTGAGCTTCAGATGATTCTTCTCTGCCCAACTCTCCAGCCTGTGGAGGTCCTTCTGAGGGGCTGTACAGCCCTCTGAGGTATTGGCCACTCCTCTCAGCTTTGTGTTACTAGCAGAGTTGCTGAGGAGGCATCTGCGCCTTCATCCAAGGCATTGATGAACAAGTCAAAATGCACTGGACCCATTATCAAGCCTTGTGTGGCACCACTAGTGACAGGCCTCCAACTACACTTTGCATTGTTTATTGCAGTCCTCTGAGCTCTGCCATTCATTCAGTTTTCAGTCCACCATCCACTCATCTAGCCAGCACTGCCAGCTAATGCAGTGTGTCTCCTTTGGTGTCTCCTGTAGATTGGCTATTTGAGCATTCCTTACTTAGCTTGTACAATATGCTCTGGATAATGAATGGTTCCAGTGGAAAACATGGGAGTTTTATTATGAGGATATGAAGCATTTGAATTGTTTGTCCTGGAATCCTTTTGTAAAAGTGAATGGATTTTTAAATAAGTTTATCAGTTGTCAGAGATCCTTGTATTTTATTAGGTAATAATTAATTGCTTTTATTCTCAGTAACTGGCTCATCATGGTATTGCTACAGGAAGATTGTGTAACTGTAGGTGTGAAAAAAAAGTCAACTCCCATAGCAATTGTATGTTTTTATATACTAGACAAGGTAATATAAAAATATGATCACAACTCTAATGAATCCTCCTTTGTTCATATATCATTTTGCTTATTTTATTTTCTCCCACTCCCCAGATCCTGGATATGAACATTTTAAGATAGCAGAAAAATCCCATGGTAATTGGATCAAACTGTATTTAGAAGGGAATAATTCAGAAATACTCTTAAATCTCGGCAAAAAGATCCTGAAGCAATACTTGGAGGCCCTCAAGACTCTCAGTTCTTCACTAAGCAAACAAGTGGCACAATATGACATGTATTCAATGATGGTGGGGACTGTGATCATTTTGGAGGTATGAAAATAGATATTTCTGTAATAAGCTTAAGCATACAAAAGTAAAAGTATCTTGACTATTTAATGTATATACTTACTGGTCTTAAAAATTGCAAAGTATGAATTCTTAGAGTTGGCTGACATTCTGCTTGGCTGAGGTTAATGCTCTTTTTAATAATCTGGCCTTTAAAATAATTCAAGAATGCTTTTGATAGAAATTACTAATGTTTTGGTGTAGCTGGTTACAGCGAATATGCAGACGTGCTACAACTTAAATTAGTTGTGTATTAGTTAACCTTCTATTTTTTAGTAGCTTTTCTGCATTTAAAAAAAACCAACCAACCAAAAAAAAAAGTCTGGCAAATAAATTTCTACGTGTTCCTCTTCATCTGATACTAAGCATAGCTGCTCAAAACAGTAAATACCTTATATGGACAATTTTCACAATTCCAGGAATTGTTCTTTGTACTGATAGGTTTAGAGACCTGAAATTAGTACTTGCTGTGAGATACTTGGTTGCCACTTTGTATCTCCTATAAGAATAAAGATAAGACATACCAAGTCTGGAATTTTAAGTGGCTCTTTCCAGCTGTTATTTTGGGCAAAGCTCAAATGCTGGAAATAGCCTCAAAAGCTTAAAAACCTGAAAATAGCGTAATAGCTTTGAGAACTATGCTGAAGGGATTCCATGCCTGGGCACTGAACGTCTATGTACCAAAGTTTGCACTCACTTTTTAGATTACAAGATTGTCAACTTTTGTGACTATAAGCATTGTTCCCTGGGATGGAGGTACCTACTACAAGCTTAACTTAGTCCTTGAATGTGTGTGGTGCTGTACAATAGATAACAATATGTGAGCAGCTGGTTGGTATTCGAGTCTCTTCTGTTGTGTCAGGGCTCAGTGCCATGTATCCTACACACTGGTCTTTGCATACAGAGTACTTCTGAAGTGGCTTTCTGGTAGAGTCCTTTGCGAGTTTTGTTACTCTGCTGATCACTTCACAGGAATGAGTTTCACAGTTCCCTTGGGTAGACGAGACGGTAGGTTATGTTCCCACTCTACAGATGGAGAATCTGAAGGTGAACAAAGTTCAGTGCAAAGCTGAAGTGCTTATACGTTTTTCATTCCTTTGTTTTGAAAACCTATGCATTCAAGCTGTTGACAGCTGAAATACTAGCTTATTTTCTTTTCTTCTGAAATGCTTGTAGATGCTTACTGTTTCTAGAAAGCAAAACCTAGGTATTATACTCAATAGGCCTTCATCAAAGAAACATGCAGCTGTTAACCTTGGAAATTTTATTTGAGAAGTGTATGCTCAGCATCACTGTCAGACTTGTTGCAAAGCAGCTGGAGGTTTTTCACTTTTCCCAGTGCAATACTCAAGAAACTACCTTGCTTTCCAAAATCTTTTTGTTTTGATATTTATTTTCCACCTTCACTGAATAAATAAGAGTAGGGAAACTCCCATGTCACTTCAAACTACACCATGCTATAAATGCCAATTATCCTCTACTTCAAATGAGGGAAGTACCTCTGGGACATGAACTGGTAATATAGCATTTACTCAGAAAACCTAAATTTAATTTTGTAGGTAACTACAATTTGAGCGTTTTCCTACCATGAGTTCTGTCTTTGTTTCAAGTGCTGTGTTGAAATGTAAGACCTAAGCCAGCTTGATATTGTGAAACTGTATTTTTTCATAACCAAATGAAATACGAAGTAGAATATGAAGAAGCTGCAAATGAGTGCAATGCATTTGAATTTTTTTGGTCTACTTTAATGTATCTCATTGTATTGTGGGAAAAATTTCAGGCAGAGGTCTTCCCGAGTGACAGTGAAAGATTAAATGTTGACAATGGTCTATTTTTTTATCTTGATTTGTTTTAATCTTGCCCTAGCACAAGCTGATTGAGGTCAGTCTAGCCCTAGCTCCATCTGTTCAACTTGCAAAGCATTTTAACATGTGACTGAAGTTCCCTAGTTTTTGTAAAGGTTTGTATGTGAGTAGCAGAAAATTTCATTGTATTATTTATCTCCACTGCTGCAGTTACCTGAGAGAAAACTTAGAATTCTGTCAGATCTGTGCGCAAGTTAGAGCAAAATGAAAGTTAAACCATTAAATTAAAATTAGGGGAGGTACAAAAAGTAAATACTGACAGAATTCATAAGCTTGAAATTCAGCATACACTTGTGTGATAGTATGAGAACTTCCTCTGGTTTGCGAAGCTGTTAGCTCAGCATAATCTCATATATGTTTGTCTCTCATACAGGAGGTACATTGCCTTTGACAGAGTATATGTAACTTCAGGCATTTACAGGTGACAAATTATGGGTCAAATTTATTTGCTTAGGAACTGTTTTGATATTGGGAGCTAAAGCTCTTAAAGGGAATAAAGATCATACATATCATCATTTACCACAGGTGAGGAGGCAAATGGTATTGTATTAAACTTGGAAACTTGTATGTCCAAGCCCATAACATATGAAAACGCTATCTTGGATTCTCCCATTTATACAGTAATATCTTACTGGGAAAAATCCAACATAGTTCTTCACAGGTTTTTGTGATAAAGTATGTGTACTAGTAGAGTGACATGGATGACAACAGCATGATTTTTTTGTGTGAATTGTCACTGTATGTTTTAACTATTAACTTTTAAAGTATTAATTGTCTACTTTTTTTCTAGGTTCTGCTACTGCTTTTGCTCAGTGTTCCAAAAGCCCTGAGCAAGCGCGCAGAATTTGAAGTGCCCCTTTCCCCTCTGCTATTTTCTCTGCTTTTTTACTTGATATGTCTGATGCTGTGTGCAGTTCATGTCATTGTATGCACATCAGCAGAAAGTTTGTGCTATTTCTGCAGTATGTCCTGGTTAACAGCAGTTGGAGTGATGATGCTGATTTCTGCACTCATGTGCGGTGTTTTGTCTGCTGTTGCAAAGATATTTGAGAATTCCCGACTTCCACTGAAGGTGAGATGATGCATTAATTATAGTTCAAAATATCTAGCTTTTAATGCCATACCTTCAGTAAAAATGTTGTTTTCTGTCTGTGCTTAAAGAGTTATTTTTTTTGGTAATGTGATTTGAACGATTTAAAGTTGTCATTGAAGTGTGCTGTTTTCACTGTGGCATGGTACCAGTTGCTATAATGAAGATCACAGAAGGGCTTACTTTTATATTACTTGAAGAACTGTTCTAAATATGGTAAAATATTTTCCAGTTGACTTTGTGAGATTAGAAGCAGTTTTGCTGTGTACAAATTCTGTATTGTTGCACAGTGATGTTCCACAATTGCAATTAAAGCAAGATGTATGATACTTTACAACAACATGTACTGGTGATGATCTGTCCTTTCCCAAGTATAACAGACCTTAATGCTCTCAGAAGAAAATACTTTGCCAGTTCCCTTTCTTATATTGGTATTATTAATGTGGTTTTTTAAATAATTTTGAAAATGCATCAGAAGGAGCTAATTTAATCTGTCTTTTCTGTTTCTTAAGTTTAAGAAATATAGTTTGTTACAATCTTTGTAATTCTCAGAAACATTCTCAGTTGGGCAAGTAGTTACCCTCTGTGACTTGTTTGGTGAATTTTGCTGTTGTGTTGAATATAACTCATCTAATTCCAAGGAAGTAGAATTTGCCATGTCTTACTTCTCTTCCATGTGAAACTTAGTATGTTAAGAGCTGTCAGTCACACCATAAAATCAGCTTCTACCTGATTTTACCACTTCTCATTAGTCATACTTTTCTAAGGTCTCTGAAGTTTGATAGCGTTAATGCTCATAGTACCCCATTCAGTGGTACAACCTCTGGGCAGTACAGTCCTGTCTTAGTCTTTGTTTCTTAGAATCTCTTGGGATGTAAGTACCTTTTTTAAGTGTGTGACAAACTATAGCAAGTACATTAATGATATGGCATACAACTTTCTGACTTAGAGAAACATTTAGTAACAGCTGGTTTTTTACAATTCAGAAAATTCACTAGTTCCTGAGTGAAGATTAATTTTGCACTTTGTGCAGATACGTGCTGTAATTCCTGAGCTTAGCTATAAATTTAAATTCTGATGCTAGTATTTATACCACTTTGTAATTTTTTTGCTTTATGAATTCGTGTTATTATTTCTAGGAAATACTGTGTTTCTGAGAGAACTCTTGGACTAAAAGTAATGCCCTTTTTCTCCTAAAGAGAGACTTGTTTCTTTTTTTCCTTTCAGCTTTCTTGAGTGCAATTCACTTCAGTATATAAAGTGATGAAAAAGGGAGGTGCTGATATAACTTGTTGTATCATTCTTATATTCATTGTTCAGCTAGTAAGGCTTGTGTGGGTCTTTTTTTTCAAATCAAATGAAAAAAGAGGGTAAAATTCATCAACATGAATGGAGAAATCTTCTGAGTGAGATGTCTAGTTTTACAGTTTAACACTGTACATAGGGGTATGTTGTTTTTTAAATAGACTCAGTTCACTTCTGCCATTTCTGATTTGTTCTGCTTAAGGCCTTTATTAGCTTTCTGTATTTTATTGTAAAATAGGTAGAAATTGTTCTTAGAAAAAGCAAAAGAATATAGCCTTGAAATACTGCATGCTCCAGTGTATTCTGTAGAAACATCACATTTACTTACTGTGCAAAGCAAACACAGCTACAAAAAATAACCACATTTTCCATTATTTTAAGAGTTTTTCTAATTTTAGTAAACAATAGGAATCTAAATATGATGACTTTCTAGATCTGTATAAAATTAACAGACTTTCCATTTCAATGACATTCCATTTCAGTGACATTCCATTTCAATGACAAGAGGTGACACAATTTTTCTCCAGGTGGATAGAATCACTGAACTGTAAAATGGTCTGGGTTGGACCTGAAATACCATCCAGTTCCAAACCCTTTCTGTGATCAGGGACCTTTCACTAGACCAGATTGCTGAGAGCCCCTTCAGCCTGGCACTGAACACTTTTAGGAATGTGGTATCCACATCTTTGGGCAGCCTGTTCCAGTGCCTCACCACCGTTACTTGAAACAGATAATCTCCTGCAAGTGGATGATACACAAATGAGGAGATTTTCAGCAATGTTTTCCAGTTTTATGTGTGTGTTTGTTTTTTCAAGGCTGGGAAAGATAAAAATAATAAAAATTGCTTGGTCCTCCATGCCAGGTCTGTCTGTGATCACATTCCTTCCTGAGATATTTCTGAAAAAGTGGGAAGTTTAAGTTTGTCTTATGAAGGGTAGGTAGTAATAATTCTGGTTGGGGCAGACATGACTTTGTATTCTGACATGTAGAAATATATATTTGTCCTGCTATCTTCAGTCCTATTCCATAGGTGACTGCATTGCTGGGTGTGTGTCTCAGATAGGCTTTGCTGTCTCTGTTCAAAGGAAACTTGTAATATTTTGTATGTTTAGTTAGTATGTACCTTCATTCCAGACATGGATAAAAAAACAGACCTGGTTTTGTTTAATGTTTTTACTAGTCTCATGGCTATTGTAGAATGATACTGTGAGAGGTTTTTTTAGGTCACTGCTTATACAAGTACAAAATCCGGAGAAGGTGAAAGGAGCAGTGTATAATCTGGTGCTGCTTGGCATGTAGATGAGTCCCAGACATTCACCTCCATCTTTCATCCCCTTTTCCAATAGAGTGCCTAGACTTTGGGGAGAAACTGGTTGTCTCTGCATGCTATGTTGATCATGAGAGGCCTTCTGTGTGAGTCAGGTGTACTACTTGTGCTAAAGTATCTCTAAACCCAAGTGCGTCTGACCTGTGCAGCTCTACAGTGGAAATCTCTCCATGGGGTCCATTCTGAAAGAACTTTGAAGCCCTGGTCTTCTGGTGGCAGGAGCAGAATCCTGAATTATGGTCTTGCAGGTTAAAAAAAGCTAAAAAACCTTTTGTAAGCTCAAGCTATGTGATAAAATGCAGCTATTTTAGAAGTAATTAAGATAAGTTCTCCTGTTAATGGCTTCAGAGCTTTATTCCTTCAAATTGTTTCCGTTCACATCCAGAGATTTTTCTGAAGTGCTTCTCATTTGTAATGCTTTTTTTCCCCACTGTGGCTGAATATAGAAACTGATTACCAAGTTCATGAATCTTCTGAAGGCCAGTGCAGTCAGTGTTAGCATCTGCTTCCTGACTGTTATTTATAGATTCTGATTGCTATGTTTCTAGCAGCACCAGTCCTTTCTTTTAATGATACTTAAAACTTTAAATACTTCTGCAACCCATTATGAATTCTAGAAAATCATAAAATTTTTTAACATCTTGTTCAGAGTCTCACTGTAATTCTTGTTAGTTAAGTATGGTGTTTACTACTACTAGTTGTGCTTTTCATCTCCGTTTCTGATAGAAATAACAACTCATAGTTTTTTTTTGGAAACTAGAACATGAAAGTTAAAGCTTGTCAAATACAGTTTAAGAGAATTTTCATTATGCAGAATTACAGTGTTTTTTAATTATGTAAACAAATTCTTCCTCTTTTAGTTTATTTTAAATTACCCTGTTCGTCTTACAATATTTTTGAGTTTCCTCCTCAGTGTGATATTCTTATAAATATAAAATATATATATATATATTTTAAAATATATATATTATTAATAATATAAAGAAGGCGATTAGCTGATGTCTTTATCACATAGCTTTCAAGAATGATCCCAAACTGCTTTGAAAATACAGGAGCAAGTATTGTCTGTAGTACTTTGCCGTGGGAAAGTTGCTGTCATAGGGAGTCAAGTCTGAGTTCAGGGAGCTCAAGTATCAGAAGAGAACAGAATGATAAGTGTTTAAATTGTGAGTGATGATGAGCATGAAAAATAAAATGTTTCTTATGTGAAAAGTGATCGCAAAGTTCCTTAGGTAATAATTGGTGGATGGTTAACCACACAGAAGCTAAATAACTGGACTTGGACTCAGAAGATAGACCACAGGATGTTTTATTTCAAAGGGAAGAAGTGTCAAAACTTACTGGTCAGAGATGCGCATAATGTATTGTTTATGTAGTGGCTCGTCTGCAAGCTAGCAGAAGATAGGGCAAAGAGGTGAGTTTCTGTATTACTTAATTACTGATAGTGATACCTCAGCTGTTAAAGCTGCCTTGATTTGGGAGATGATATGCTTAGATTTGAAGCCTTGAATCTGTAAATTTCTCCACAAAACATTGTGTATTAAGTTTGTTTGCCGGTGTATCAGTGAGAGTCGTATGAGTCTTTTAGTATCTCGGGTGTCTTCTGAGTTCCTAAGGGTTGGACATGTTCCGCAGCTAGAAGGACAGAGCTGTGAATACCAGAGTAACACCTATGCTTCTCTGCCTTTAAACTAAATCTAAAAACTAAGTACATTCTAAGTAATATGAGGTCAGATTGTATAGACCGCTGTACTCATGGAATTCCTAATAAAGCACAGTTTATATGTAAGAGATTACCAGTAAATTTAGAAAACCTTGATGGAGGTATTTTCAGAATTTCTTAGAGTATCAAGACTCAAGAGATTACAGTTTGCAGCATAGTTTTTCATTTTGCATAGTGACTTAGCTCTGATCTGAAATGTAGTTTATCAATAAATGTCATTGGATTTTAATCCTTGGTAAATGTAAGAGTAGTTTTTTTCTCTTTTCACTGGAGTTGTGAGAGACAAGCAGACCAGAAATACAGATTTTGACTCTGGGATGTTTCACACTAATGCCATAATTTTCATGAGGTTTTTATATATTCCCCGTTGATAATTCATCACTTCTTCAGTTTTCATATCAACTGCTGACAGCAACCACATACAAGAGACCATTCCTTGCATAGATTTTATGTCTTCTAAAGAAGACTCATTATATCAAAGACTTGCTCATTATCATTTATTGAGGATCTCAGAATTCTTTGTCTCTGCAAGCAGATAGTACTTACATGTTCATTATTTAGTTAGCCAAGATCTTTAAGATCAGGATGGTGGAATTCTTTGAATTCAAACTTTCTGTAGTCCAGTCATGTACTGTTCTTATCTCAGCTTTGTGAATTTCATGCTCTTTGGTCTTTGCACAGACTACCTCGTCCATTTGTTTCAAATATCAGTTTATGGTATTTGCTTTTCAGAATAGAGTACTAAACAAATTAGAGTGGTCTTTAGAGCATCAAAGAAGTTTCAAATGCTAGTAGTTTTAGGTGCCCTGGGCATTTTTTCAGTTTATTAGTATTTTTCTATTTTTTCCCCATTATTGTTGTAACCTCATAAGAACTTTTTTGGTTGTGTGTTTGTTTTTTGTTTGTTGGTTGGTTGGGGTATTTTTAAGGAAGTTGTTGTAATGTATTCTTTAACAACATATGAAATGAAGGGAACATGAACATGATAATTGTAACCATACCTTCTGCATTCTTTCGCACACGTCTCATAAAATTCTGATTTTGCAGAAGTTGTTTTCCCCAAAGCAAAATTCCAGATAGTGTTAGCTAGTTTCTTGCACCAAGTGTGTTTGTTGTCTTCTCCGTGTTACTTACGGTCTTGCTTATTAAATAAAATAAATATGTTTCTGTCAGTAAATTGTAAACACAAGTGAGACTTGCATCTAAGATACTCAGGGATACTTGTATTGTTTATACCTGCTTTCTTGTTACCTGCTTCAAGATTAGTGAGTTTTGGTATTCTTCTAACACATGATTAAAACAGTTCAGGAATTGGAGTGCACTGTGCATTTTTTAATGGGAGTGTTTTCCCTGTGAAACTTACCTCTATGAATATTCATGATTTAAAAGGTGTTCCTTGAAATTCTCTAACAGAGCAAAAATTGAGAAAACAAAATGGTAATGAATGAGTTTTGGCTGTGCTCAAAATACTTCACAATTATGTAAACCTATTTGTTATGGTATGTTAGGGAGCTCCTGCTAGCTTTGGTGTCTTTCAGGGCTGGGGTGTTTGTCCTGCCTTGCTGTTGGAGTCCAGCTGTCCGTGCCCATGTTGGTTCTCTGTCCCCACCTGTGACTCTGATTTGGAGAGTAGGTTGAACAGGCAGAGGTGTCTCCAGGCAGTGGCCCTGTGACCTCTCATACATTGGTGTGTACTCAGGGCACTCCAGTTACTAATGCAGTTCTGCAAGCTTGGTGATCCATGGTTGCTTTCCCTGTTGCTGACACCCTGACCTGTCTTGTGTATACTCTGATGTCTTCAGCTGCTGGCACCTGGGGTTAATAATCATGGCCAGTGGTTCCCCCTGCAGTCATATTGGCATGTGGACTGTCACATGCTGCAGTTGCTGGCACTACAGATGTGTGAGTCAAATGACCCATGATCCCACTCCAACTGCTGCCAGCTTTTACGTGCTCTGGTCTCAAGCTGCTGACATGCAGGCTTGTCCCTAGCTATTTGCAGTGACATCTTGCAGCACCTGCAGGTGGGACAGGAGTGGAGTTGTACAGAAAGATAGGAGACGATTTAACGAACAGGGTAGACCACAATGACCAGGCACAGGGGTCAGTCAGAAAAGTTCACTGATGGCTCCTTCTTATATACAACTGGCTCCTTTTCCTCTCATTTTGCTCTCTGCTTTCATACTGTTTCTCATCACCCTCTCTTCCCCATGTTTGACACCTTCCTCAAGTGTTGCTTAACAAGTTGGTGTAGGTCCACTGGCACCATCAGATATCCATGTTACCTGTGTCCTGTCACTCACGCGTTATCTGTTATAAAGTCCAGACTGATGCTCTTCAGAGCTATGCCTGTGGTTTCTTAATGGCCTGTCAGTTAATGCCTGAAGAGTTTTGATTATCTTTATGGTCTCCCTTAGTGCTTACTTATCATGTTTGTGTCTCTATGTGGTCTTTTTATGGCTTTTCCCCGTGTGCTGAAATGGTTCTTTACCTGATTACATCAATGAACTGGGTACTCTCAACGTCCACATGGCCTTACGGCTCTTTTTTTAGCCCTATCATTGAGGGTAGTAATGATGAGGCAATTCCAAGTAGCGGCTGAGAACAGGAAGTTGAACTAATAGAGGCACTAGATGAAAAATATTGTGGCTTTAGATAGACACAGAGTGTGAAGTAAATAATAGATGGGTAGGGTTTGAAGTAGATTTTATGATGAGAGAGACATTTTAAGCTAAGCAAGGTTAAGGGGTGCCATCAGACAGTAACATTTGTTAATTTGAGTAGTGAAGGCTGTCACTGTATAGAGTTGCAGATAACATGGATTTAAACTATGAGAAAATTAGCTATTATCTATATGTCAAGTTTGATTTCTGCAGGATTTCTACTTCTACAAATGTGCAGGAGGGAGTGAAGTTGCTTAGAATCTTCTGTCACAGGGTGGTAATGAATCTGTCCTGTTGAGATGATTATTCATAGAAAAGTTGTATCCCTTAAACACAACGCAATTAAAAAAATTCTTACTATGTAGCTAAATGTGCCACACTGAAATAATTACTTTATAAGTTTTTGAGATCTGTTAAGATAGAAATAAGTAATCTCTATTAATTTTGTTTTCTTAGATCAACTTGCTGTAAGATCACTGTGAATACTTACACAAGTGAAATTTTTATACTCTTTCACCACTCTTACTTGTTTTTGTTTTTATTTGCAGAATTCAGTTGTGTCCAGTTCAGGCTGGTCAGAAATAGATGTGCTGATGCTGGCTGGAACACTTGGCCATGTTTTGAGTTTAGGGGCAAGCAGTTTTATAGAAGAGGAACATCAAACCTGGTATTTTCTTATCAATACGCTTTGTTTGGTGCTGTGTCAGGAACTTTGTAGAAATAGTTTTCTCCTAAAAGAATGTGACCCTCAACATAGTGCCAATGTGAAACAAAATTTTGATAGTATTGGGGAAGCGTCTGAATGCAAGAATATAGACATTCCAGCAGCAGATAGTTCAAAACTGGGCAAGTCTACCTCTTCACCTGAATTCATAAAAGGATCAGAGAAGTGGATAAGCTTAGCAACTCCATGGATCATCCTTATTTGCTGTCGGCTGCTTCGATCATTGAATCAGACAGGTGTCCAGTGGGCTCATCGTCCTGATTTTGGACATTGGTTGACAAGGTGGGTATCTGATTTATTGTCACACTTTCTGCCTTATTTGAAAATTACTATATGTTTCATTTGGTGAAATACATGTATGTTTCTGTACAGTCTGATTAGAAAGTGCTGCAGACATGCAGAGGAGACAACAGTGAAGTAGCGAGGAATTTTTCACTACTATTTCATGCAGTAGTAATTCCTTGTGTACTGTCAGTAGTTTATAATCTTTTCCCTGCACCATGACTTATCTAATTAATGTCAATTATGTGCAATATGTTTGTCAGAAGCAAAAATTAAATATTTTTCTTATGTAAGTCAACAGTCTCGCGTTTGAGAAATGAAAAATCACTTAATAGAATTAAACCCTTGAAATTAAGGTAGGAAGGTTCTGCATAATTCCAGACTTTCTGACGTTACAGGAGAAGATGCCACACATGGAATTTTTCCTTATCTATCACAAGCTTTTAATGGGTCGGTGAAAAACAAGAGGAAATTTATGATAAAGAAGAGGAATTGTTTTTGTGACTTGAAGGACACCAGGAAAGAGCTTTTGCTTTTTCGAAAGCCTTTTAGTCTTTTGCAGAACTACAGTCATTATTCAGTGATACTTGAACTGTCTTTTCTACTTCAGTTGGTGGATGGAGAAGCAATACCTTGTGACTGAATAGTCAAAGTTTTGCAGGCAGCTGGTGAAGATGCTGTGCTTTGTAAGATAAATAGATTTCTTGCCAGTATCTTAACACACATGGGTGAAATGTCATTCATTGTTCATTAAAAATGACGTGAGCAAAATGATTTGCTGTTTATTGACAATCTCACAGATGAAATGCTAATTGCTGTGACAGGCATGAGTGCTGAAAAACATGAGTTAGGAGGTTATTTATGGCATTATAGCAATTGTTCTATGCCAGAGCTTTCACCATGCATTTGTGCTCTAGAGATGAAGTGAGGGATTGAGGAAAGGATGCTGTACTTCTTAGCATCAAGGCCACATGGTAGGTAACTCTTCATTATAAGCTAAACCAATGTGTGAGCAGAACGAGGAGTGATTTGGTGCAACTGTGAGGATTTTTACAATTATTCCTGAGTATCAATTAAAGATTTATGTGCCCAAAGCCATCCTGAGACAGATGTTTTCTTCAGACTGTCAGCCCTTTTCTTTGGAAAATGGTAGTGCCACAAATACATGAAACAAAGATCTGATACTCTTGCAGCTGAAAAATTGTGTTTGTTTCAGATATATGCTTTTACTCATGTGGTCCCCCATGAATCTTTACTGACTCCTGCAAATGTTATCAGCCTTCTAAAAATCCTGTATACATGTTTGGACTTAAATTCCAAAGATCATGCTTCAGTTTAATGTGCTCTCACCTTTGATTTCGTGGTGCTAGGTATTCCTACAGAGCAGCAAAACCTATTACAGCCTTGGGCTGTGCAGTCTCAGGGAGATGGCATAGGTAGAGCCTAGTTAGCAGATAGAGCAAGTGTTTCTAGAGTTTCCTGGTTTATAACAAACTCTGGGGAATCCTGGGAAATCCTGTGTTACCAACTCTGAGACAACTGTCTATCAGGAGCTGCCAAGTGACCAACTCGGGTAAACCCAAGACTTTTTACATCTGTTCTGACTTACCCTGTTTGTTTTTTTTTTGTTATTGAGGAACGAGTGAGAGGAAGGGAGGTGGCTATTTTCATGGGGTTTTTTATCCCTATAAATTGGAATTTCAAATACGTCCTTATCTTTCTCTGTACTGAGTAACCCATAACTGCACCCAGGGTGCCACAATAGGGGAAGAAATATCCTTCCTCAGTGTTCTGGTAATGGTTTTCATGATGCTTCTCATGCTGTTGGCTGTCCTTGTTGCAAGGGCACACAGTGCTGATTATCAAGTCAGGGTGCACCAGGGTGGTCAGAGGCATCTCTGAAAAGATGGTTAGCCCCCTGCCTGTGCTGGCATGTGTAGCTATTTGTTCCAAGGTGCAGGACTTGCTCTTGCCCTTGTTGAACTTCCTAAGACCTCTGATGGTCCATTTCTCCAGCCTGTCGAGGGGCCTTTGAGTGTCAGCAGACCCACCTACTATATTAGCCACTCCTCCCAGTTTTGTGTTGTGTGCAGACTGATTGAGGGGCCACTCTTACCCGTTGCTTAGATCATTAATGAAGACATTGAGCAGTGTTGGCCCCACTGCAAAGTCCTGAGATTGACAGCTGGAGGCTGGGCTTCAGGTGGACTTTGTGCTTCTAATGGCAACCGTGTGAATTCAGCATTTGAGTAGTTTTCAGACCATCTGAGTGTCCATTTTCCTAGCCTGGGCCACAGCAGGTTGCCTGTGAGAATGTTATGGGGGCGGGTGTTAAAAGCCTTTTTAAAGCACAGATAAACAGCAATACCTACTTTATGCTCTTCCATTGAACATGTCATCTCATCACAAAAGTCTGTTAGGTTGATTAAGTATTCTTCTTCATAAAGCCATCACAACCCTATTGAAGCTGTCTGCCTCCCCCTTCAGTAAGGCTGAAGTACGGCATCCAGATATCAACCAGAAACGTCAGACTTTTACAGTTGAATTGCTCCCTGTGTTCTGTATCAAATCATGGCCTCATATTGGATATATTTGCCTTGAGTTTTGAAGGAAGTAGAAGAGGAAAGGTTCTATGGCTATTATCCTAGTCTGATTATTTGGCTGTAATAGTGTATTATTGGAGCTCTTGCCATACAAAGCAAAGTACTTGCTGTCTTACTCTTCCCCTCACTGGCCCTGTATTTTGCCTGTTCCTGTATCAGTATGGTGAACTAAATAATTGAAATGATGTGGCTGGAAAAGTAAGACAGCATAAGAAACACTTGTCTTTCAGTTGGATTGCATCTCACTCTGATTTACTGTCAGGCTTCACAGGCAAGTGGGCTTGCTAGTGACAGGAATGCAGGAAGGGGAACAGTGTGCAGGTCAGCACTGCTGTTGTTGAAATTACTGTAGAAACAGAACATGGAACTATCTGCATCTTTTGAAGTGCTGCAGGCATAAACAGTTTTTTCTTTCTACCATTGTCAAGCATTCTTTACAAGAACCCACATGCCTTTCAAATTGGATTAAGAAAGAAGCAGTGATGCACAAACTTATATTTTGGAGGGCTTAAAAAAAATACTGTGGCAGGCTAAGAGGATATGTGATTAGGGCTGGTACAGTTCTGCTTTCCCCCTTTCATTGCTGTAGCTACTTCTGCTTTTTATAGGGAGCAGGTGAAAGAACAGAGCCCTGGCAGACCTGGCACAGGTTGTCTTGGGCTGCTGTGGAGCTATGTCTTGACTTTATCAATGGAGCACTTTTTAGTCTAACAGGAGAATATAACACATGTCACCATATTGACATATCCTTCAGTTGCCTTATAGGGTTAAAAGATTAACAGCACTTGAAATACACAGTTTTTGGACTTGAGGGATGGAACGGAATTGAGTTTTTGAATCTGTCATGGTTCTGTGGACAAGCTTCAGAAAGATCAGTCAGTGATGCAGCTAAATTTTTACATCCTGGGGTTTGTAAAGTGTGTCTGAATTCCTATTTGTCAAAGCATGCTTGTGCTTTCTTTGATTGAAGTTTTTAAAGTCTTTGTTTCTTCTCCTTCACAAGAGAACAGATTGGTAGAGATGTCTGTTTCCCTTGTGCTTTGATCAGGATTGAGATGATGTGTTTTCCTTAACAACAGATAATGCAGATAACAGTCCAGGCTTGCTGTTACTTTCCTGAAGTTAGTGATCTTTTGTCTTGGCATTTTGAATTGTGGAAGACAGAAGACGGAGCCGTTGGCTCCTTGCACTCTACATGATAATGTATTATTAGATAAATCTAATAAAATTAGTGAATTTATGTCATTTGGAATACTGGGAATAGTTGCAGTAGACATGGGTTGGCAATTCTTGGGCTACAGTGAGCTTTCTGAAACTGTGTACATGCTTGTGGTAGGGATTGAGTGCAGATCTTTGTGTTACCTCAGTACATTCTTCAGTGCTAATTCATACTAGTGAAGATTTAAATACATAACATTGGCAGCATGTTTAGTGAAATACCCTTGATTCTAGAATGCGTGTTACCTATCTAGGATGCAGAGGAACAAACATCTGTATCTGTAATATTCTGCATCAGTTACTCAAATTTTATCACTTGTATGTATTGACACAGTACAAGGTGCTGTAGTTGCATAAGGGAATTATATTGTGCTTATGAATTTGTGTACATGTGTTTTGAACTATTTAAGTATATTTCTGGTTATTCTAGGTAGGTAGTGTGTTCTGTGTCTTAAGATTAAACAAATCAAACACTTGTGGAGTAATTTCAAAAGACAGAATTGAGAATGAAATGCTGTAGTATAAGCAAAATGCACTGTTTCAGAATGTATGTAACAAAATCCTAGTTTAGAAGCATTAGATCCTTTTTCATGATGCAATATGCAGCTAATTTTTATATAATTTACAGAAAAACTAGCATATGGTGGAACAGAATAATTATACTTTTAAATGTGCATGCTTGAATAGAAAACCTTATTAATAAAACTGCTTTTTTGAAAAAAACTAAGATATTTTACCATACCTCTTGGCAAGTTTGTAACACATATCAGTGCAGTAATTAATTTCATACTGCATTAATTGGTACGGTTTATTAATTAATACACTACTGTAGCTAAGGCTCTATCAAATGTGTTTAGCAATAATGTCTGTTTTCAGAGTTTGTTTGTTTTTTCACAGTTCTGAACATAAACCTGAACTCTCGTTCTTGGCTGCAGTCTCTCTATTTATGATCTTCTTTCTGGTTCAAAGAAGATGCTCAGTGGTTTCAAAAGTTGCTATGGCACTTGGACTCCTGGGAGTCTACAGTTACCGGGCAGCTGTTGGAAATGTCTTATTTCCATGGCAACATGGTGGCAAAGATATTTCAAAGTAAGTTAATCAACATGTATGTAACTCTGTTTCTAGTGAGGTGTAAATACAGGATATCAGGGGATGAGGTAGATGGGACATTATGTCTAAGTTGGAATTACATTCTTATGAATAGAACTCTAGTTTGTAAGTGATCAGTATTCAGTTTTTGTGGTATTTGCTTAATTTTAAGCCCCGAGAAGTGTCTTTTGACTGTGACATATAAGAAGCCAGTCATATAAGAATTAATATGAGGAAAAACTAGTGGTCATACCTTATACTTTTAATACAAAGAAACTCCAAATGCACCATCTTCTGTTGAATGGACCTGCCACATTTAGCAGAACATATGCCAAGCTCCTTTAACTACTTCTTAGTTTCAAAAGTGCTTAGGCAGTAGTTCAGAGAGCTGCTTTCCTATACCTTGGTTTTGCACTTTAGTTTTCTGTAATGTGTGACCTTTCAAGATGTAACCACATCCTTCCTGGGGTCTCACCTCTGCAATGCAGTGCATATTAAGGTTTTTCAGGCAGGTGTTAAGTTTGTTAGAGAACTGGTCTGTAACTGTAAGGAAGCTACTAACTCTTTCATCAGTGGCTGTTTTTGAAATGTAGCTACATGACTTTAGTTTTCTTGTCATACTTTTCACTGTTCTATTGTACCTGGCTCTGCAGCCTCAAATTTTGCTAAGTGTTAGAGAGCTGTGGAAAACTTTCGGAGTCAGAGCCATTGATGAGGATTAAGAGGTTATGGAAGGGAAGTTGTTGAAACCATTGTGTTCTTGATGTAATAATCTTTCTCTTGCACTCATTTTCAATTTTGTATGGATACAAATGGCTTCTGTTGCAACTTCCTAATTAGGAGCCAGAGATTCACCAGATGTGCAGAAATGTAAAAAGACCTACAGAGTAAGATTTTAGGATATATGGAAAATCAGATTTGCTAACATGGCATGTTTTATAACAAATATTTGTATGTTTGTGTATCTGGATATATTTACATACTTTCCATTTCTCCAAATATTGAAGATAATTCTAGTTGTATACTAGTGTTAACATTTTGTGTTAGTTGTGCTGCCTGAGAAAATAATGGTAATCTTTGCTTAGTCTGCAGGATTTGGATCTATATTTGAAACACGCTTGATTTTTCAGTGTGATCTCTAGTGTTACGTTGTTTGTGTAAAATCTTTAAAGAATAATATTGTCCTTGTAATAAGAATTAAAATACTGAGATGTAGGGCAGAACACTAAAAGCAGCAGTTGAGCCACAAATAAAATGTGATTAGAGAAATAAGTGAAGTATTTAAATAATGAGGTCAAACATTTACTTGAAACTTGTTCATTCTATAGCCAGCATATTGATCTCAGTTATAAGAAGATACAGGCTTTTTGTATTATTTCACTTTAAAATAAATAGCACACACAGTGATTCATTTAAATTATGTCCCAAGTTTATATAAAGCCCATCTGATTCTTCCCATGGCATGCTGTGGCACATGGGTCCCATCTGACGAGAGGGTCTGCACCTCCTTCCCATACCACGGTGCCTTTCTTTTTGCGTAAAAACAGAACAGCAAACAATCCAAAGCAAGCCCATGTGTCAACTCCTGCTATTACATACTTCTGTAAGATCGAGAATCTTTGCTCACAAAGGCTCCTTCTCTGTACCCTTTACTGGAGATTTTCTCTGAATATGACAACTGCTGGGAGGTGGATGAGGGAGAAGAGGCAAATTTTTCTATGTTTTATGTAGCTTACACTAAGATAACCTCAAAGTTAAAAAATGCAAAGAAGTAATTTGGCCTTCTGTTTTCCTCAGAGTTATTGCTAAGAATTATAGTTTTTGCAGGGAAAAAGAGGAGTGTATACTGTTGTATTAGTTTAGAGGAAATTAAGAAATTTGTTGGACTAGAAACCAGAGAAGGAGACAAGCCTTCTTTAAATTCAAAACAAAATTTAATTAAGTTATGATAATAGAAAGGGGAACAGTTCTTAAGTACAATATCTGTGTATCTCTATATATTTCTCTATATATTTCTATTCAAGAGATACAAAGCAACCAGAACTAAATGACCAATTTGTGGATAATCTCCCCCTGAACCCCTCCGCAGTCTCTGCCCCTGTTGGGCGCAGCAATATTTACGGACAGCGATGTTGCTCCTCGATCAGTGCTGGGACACCCCCGAGGGTAGACGGAGAGGTTTTGGTGTGTCTCTCTGAGATGGTCGGTGTGGAGTTAGTGGGAGATGCCGCGCAGAGAGGGAAAGTGCTGGGATCCTTTTCCGTGGGCAAAACTCTCTCTTAGTCCTTGACTGGAGGAGGGAGGATACACTGAGCCGTGCTGCCACGGATGGGCAGGGCTCCTGCCCCAGTGGACGGCAGTCATCGACTCTCTCAGGAAAAAGCCTGCCACAAAAGCCACGGGTAGCAAATCTCTCTCTCTTTCTCTCTCTCTCTCTCTCTCTGTCACTCTCTCTGAAGCACCAGGAACTCCGAAATCCAGGGATTGTAAATGAGAGAAAAGGGAAGGAGACCAGATTCGCAGGGCAGAGGTTCTCCGAGCAGACATCTCTCCCTCTCCCACAGCATTCCTCCTTCCTCCTGCAAGCTGAAAACCAAGTGCCCTCTTCCCTTACCACACCCACCCCAGTGATTACAGTTGCTGGGTAACACCTTCACTTGTCATCTGCTCCTTTGTTATGTAGCTGTGGTAGGGGAAAGAAAAATTCCACGAGATTCTACAACTGTAACAACTGTACAAACAAAATAATAGTAGTGCATTTTCTCAGACTTTTTTTAATTTGAATTTACATCAGCTAGTTAATTTCAATTTTCATTTAACTCATTGAGCAGACAAATACCCAAAGCTAGTTCGTAAAGTTTTTCTTCTAAGTTGTATACATGTATTTAATGTAATTATTACCATAAAATATTCAGTTACTGGAGACACTGAAAAACGTAATTTAATTTCTGCATTGGCTAGAAACAGAGAAACTCTCTAAACTGTACTGGTTTTTACTTTTTTTTTTTTTAACGCGTCCCTTCAAAGGAAAAGCCAATGGGTCTTATAGGGGTTTTGCAAAGGCTTGTTATTTAAGGGAGTAAAATACTAAAAGCCTTTTGCATGGGCCATTAGATATAAATTTGAACCTTTGAAAACTAAACCACGGAAGAGTGTATTGTATTCGGGTTTAGGAAGGCTACATCAATGTCAGGTAGTGGTTTTGCCTTTTTTTCTTTGTTCTGTGAATGCAAAAAGAAAATTGAGTATCTATATGTTTGTGATTATTATTTTTCCTCTTGCTTTTTCTTTCCTGTAGGTGAGAAGAAAGATTGAATTCAAGCTTATTTCTTAGTAATTAGTTGAGAAGGAAGGTGACCTTCCAAAGACAGAGAAAAAATAATTCAAGTTTTAATTTAATTTAATTTAATTACTTATAAAACTATTACATTTTTTATTTATAAAATTTCTTTTTAGAAATTTTAACTAGTGTTTTTTTTGTGGTCAGTTAGATGAGTATGACTATGCCTTTACTATTTTTAGAGTCTTGTTCTGGTCCTCCATATATTCTAAGTCCTGATGACTCAAGAATCCTCACTTCTGAATGAATTATATTAACTTTTGTAGGAGACCATGTTCACTTATTACTCATGTATAAAGTGACCAGTAATGAGAGTTTGACTGGTAGAGCTGCACTTTGCCAGGCTTTAGACAAATGGACCTTCACAGAAAGATCTCTCTGTGAGAGATATCCCACTCTGTCACCACCAGGCAGAAGGACCTTAGGGGCGGAGGGAAGTGGAAATGATTTTCTGCTCTGGGTGGCAGGTGAATCCTGTCCTGACCTACCTCATCTTTCCAGATGCCCTTACACAACAGATAAGAGGCCCTCGAATCTGAGAATCAGAGAAATGTGAATGAAGGTCTGTCTGGGTTGAAGAGGTTGCCTAGGGCAGGGCAGAACTGGTTGGTCTTAACCTATCTTGAAACAGGTATTAGTAAATTACTCATTTTTCTGTTTTATTTATTTATTAATATTTTTGTTCAATTTTATTTTCTCTTTAGGGGGATTACCGAAGCTCGTTTTGTTTATGTTTTTGTTCTTGGCATAGTCTTCACTGGCACTAAAGATTTACTAAAGTCACAGGTTATTTCTGCAGACTCCAACATGAAGAGCACAGGATTATGGGAAGTATATAGTGGATTGGTTCTACTAGCAGCCCTTCTATTTAGACCTCACAATTTACCGGTCTTGGTGTTTTGCCTGCTGATTCAGACAATGATGACAAAATATATTTGGAGACCTTTGAAATTTGATGCGGCACAGACTACTATCATGCACTACTGGTTTGGCCAAGCTTTCTTCTATTTTCAGGTAAGATGAATACTCTGCCAGCTGCAGAGGTGGGGAGGGGAATAGTTTTTCAAAGAAATACTGTTCATTGCAAATTAAATGCTAGCTAAATATTAGAGAGGAAGAGTTTACTGAGTTCTTAGAAGAGCTTGGTTTCTGTTTTATTAATGTTTTTAATAATGTTTTTATTAATGTTTTGTTTTTAGAATCAGGTAAAGATGCATACCTTGGTGTCTTATCCTCAAATCAGATGTTACAGTCTTACAAAGATCAAATACCTATACCAGCATGATTTTAGTCTGTTAATGGGTCTCATAAGTACAGTTCAGGTGATAATTAAGTTAAAAATGTCATCTGAATTGATTAATACCAATAAAAAGCAGATGTCTTTTGTTACTGGTTCTTGAGGCTTACAAGCTTTTGGTAGCATCACAATAGTCTACATAAAGTTTAAGACTGAAGGAAAGCTCTGTGGCATGTAGTACCTCTTATGAGTATCAGAACTAATTTTCTTTCATACTATATCAAATTATATTTTCTTTCCTGAGAAGTCTCACTATTTCAATAACGGTTCTCTCCATTGAAAATAAGGTTGCAATTCCACAAAACCTTTAATTAGTGTTGAAGGAAAGAATCTTTCTAATAATATGGTAAACAGTGTAGCAGACTGTTTAAAGTTACGTTCATTAAGTTGGGAATCAGGTTGTTTCTTGTTTAAGAGGAGAAGTTTTCTGATTTGTTGCAAAATTTCAATGTTGAGGCCTGTGTTGACTTTATTTCTGCGGTGTGGCTGGCGATGTTAGAACTGGATCAAACTTAGGGTACTTTGTAAGGATAGACTGAGGATTGGCTTGACTTTGCTATGAGAGTATGTGTCCGGATAGGGAATTGCTGATGCAGGTAAGATCATCATGTTTCTTGCTTTCCTGTCCAGTTTTCCTGCTCCAAGGACGTAACATTTCTTGGTTGAATGGCTTTTGCATGCTTTGAATGTTACTGTTCAGGCAGTCATCTTAGATTAAGGCCTTCTGAGAGCAACTCTTCATGTGGTTGGCAGGAGGCTGCAGAGAGGACCCTCTCAGAACTGAGGTACCAACTGAAAACAGCTGCCAGAAATTTAATGGTGGATAGGCTGGCAAGAAAGTCCTAGTTATAGAAAAAGGACCAATAAAAAGTGGTTAGAATGTTTTTGTAAAGCAGCCATTTTCGGTGAGTTCTTGGTATGCTTGGCTGAGAATTTCACAGAACCATGAAATTACAGGAGAGTTGAGGCTCGAAGATGCCTCTGGAGATTATTCAATCCAACCTCCCCCACCTAAGAACAAGTCAAATAGATCAGGTTGGTCTGGACTGTGTCCACTCCTGTTTTTAAATACCTGAAGGGATGAGGACTCTGCAAGCTCTCTGGGAAGTTGATCCCAGTGCTTGACCACCCTAGCTAGTAAAAAAAGCTTTGTTTTAATGTTTAAACAAAACATCCTGTATTTCAGTTTGTGTGTATTGCTTTTTATCCTACTACTAATCTTGCGTGGCGGCGGGCATTGGCCGAGTGATGTAAGTTGCCGCCTCTGGAGCCGGCTCCTCCTCTGAGGACGCCGGTTCGAATCCCGAGGAACTCGCTGTCACTGTCCGAGCTGCTCGGCCGTGGCAAAATGAACCTCAGGAGTAAAGGGGGTGGGACCAGTTCCGTGCACACTGTGCCTCACCTAAAAAGTCCATTGCGCAGGCTTATCCCAAGATCTTCATTCGTGAAGTCCAGCCAACAACAACAACAATCTTGCGTGACTGAGAAGGTCGAGTCTGACTACCTTTTCTGTACTACCCCCTCAACAGGTATCTATACACATTGTTATGATCCCTGCTGAGCTTTCTTCTCTTGAGAGTAAACAGACCCAACTCTTTCAGATAGTTGTTTGCATGACAGATGCTTTGTTCCCATCATCATTTTGTGTAGTGCTTCAGTGGACTTTCTTTAGTACACCAATAGCTGTCTTGTGGTGACAAATCTAGAACAGAACCCAGGCACTCATATGTGATTAGGGTTAGTTGACGGAATGAAGCATCTCCCTCAACCAGCTTACGAGGCTCTCCCAGTCCCAGGTGCTGTTGGTCTTTCCACAAAAGGCAGATGGCTGACTAATCTCTTCTTAGCTATTTTCCATAAACTTAGTTCCCAGAGTGATGAAAGGCATTGTTTTATTTCTCCCCAAGTGCTGGATTTGATATTCCCCTTTTCCGAACTTGGAGTTTCTTGTCAGTCCATTTCTCTAGTGAGTTGAAGTGCCTCTGAGTCGCAGCAGTCATCTGCTGTATTAACCACTCCTCCTAGTTCTGTGTTGTGTGCAGACTTCCTGAAGGGGAGCTCTGTCCCATCTTTCAGGCAATTGGTGAAGATGTTAAACAATATCAGCCCCAGTGTCAATCCTTGTGGTTCATCGCTAGTGATTGGCCTCCAGGTAGACTTCATGCTGCTGATTGCAACCCTGTGAGCTTAGCGTTTGAGCAGTTTTCATTCCACTTTCCTCTTTCTCAGCCTGGACTGCATCAGTTTGCCCATGGGGATGTAACAGGAGATGGTCTTAAAAGCTCTTGTGAGATGAAAGTGCATTAAATACTTGTAGTTCATGTATCCGCAGTATGATATGGAGTAGAAAATAAGGACTTACTGAAATAATAGTTTTGTTGTGGAGGTCTAGTGATGATTAGTGTTTTGCACATTCAACTACACTTGCAATTGAGGTTTTTGGTTTTTAGAAGGCTGAAACAAGTGATTTCCATTTTTTACTTGGCTACAGACTGTGTTGTTGGATATCTTGCAGTTTCAGAGCATTCACCCAGGCGCCATCACTACACTGGCAATTTTGACATTTCTCCTAAAAGTGTTTCATTTAGAAATAATAACTTCCATTATGATACAGATTTTAGCAAATTATAGGACATTTTAAAAATTATCTCTGACAAGGAAGTTTCTTGCACACAGACTGATGCTGAATCACAGCATCCAAACCTCTGAAATGAGAAATTCTCCATTGCTTTGTTGTGAACCAGATTTCTAAGTCAGTCTTTGTGCATCTGCTGTCACTGTAAGACCTAGAGAATGACCTGCGTGATAGTTAATTATCAAAACTGCTGGTAGAATCAGACCAAAGCTTTTTTGCCCCCACGTTGTTTCCCATGCTGGTTTTTATGAAATAGAGCAGGCCCAGATAAGAGGCTGCCTTTTTGTATCTCGTCACATGCGTATAAACACCAGCTTTGGAGAGAGATTTAGCATCATTGGACTCCCTGTTGGATGGTTTCAGGCTGTTCAAGAGAGATAGGCAGGGCAGAAGAGGCAGAGGGTGACACTGTGTATAATAGAAGGGTTAGAAGGCATCTGGCAGTGGTGCAGTTGAGAACCTCTAGGTGAGAATCAAATAGCAAACAAATAATGAAGATGTCATCATGTTAGTCTACTGTAGACCTCCCAGCCAGGATGATGATGCTGGTGAACTCCTGTGAGGAGCTAAGGGACACTTCCAAATGAACTGCCTTTGTCCTTATGGGGGACTTCCAATTTGCCAGAAATTAACTTAGAGCATCACAAGGCTGGCAGAACCTGGGCCAGGAGATTCCTAAAATCCTGGATGACAACTTTATAAAACAGGAAGCTGACTTGGAAAGATGCTGTCCTTGACTACTACTTGTCAACAGAGTCCATCTCATGAGCGAAGTGGAGATTGGTGGCCGCTTGGCCACAGTGACCACAAACTGATTGAGTTTAAAATCTCTGTTACAGGAGGAAATGAGCCAGCAAAATCTCAACTCTGGACATGAGGAGAGCAGAGCTCAGGCTACTCAGGGAACTAGTAAGGTGCCCTGGGAAGACTTTTTGCAGGTGCTGTGTCACTTTTCAAACATCACCTTCAAAGGGCACAGGAGCAGGAAATTCCCAAATGTTGGAAGTCAGGCAGGCAAGGCAGAAGGCCAGTTTGGCTGAGCAGGGATCTTCTTTTAGAGATAAGGCAAAAAAGAAAGGTGTATGCCCAGTGAAAGCAAGGTCAAGTGACATGGGAAGAATTCAGAGACTCTGCTTGCTGCTGTAGGGAGAAGATTTGCCTGACCAAAACTCAACTGGACTTGAATCTGGCCAGAAATAATCTAGGGAGATTTAAAAGAGTTTTTCCAAATATATTAATGGCTGAAGAACATTGTCATGATTTTCAAAAAGGGCAGGATGCAGGACTTTGGAAACTACAGGCCTGTCAGTCTCTCTTCAGTGCTGGTAAAGTTATGGAGAAGAATATTCTGGGAAGTATTGAAAAACACTTGAAATCATCGCACTTGTTGGTCACAGCCAGCACAACTTTGTGAGAGGGAACTCCTGCTTATCAAATCTGATTTCCTTCTGTGTAAAGGTATCCCATATCCTTGATCAAGGGAAGCCAGTTAATGTAATCTTCTTGGATTTCTGTAAAGGTTTCAATACTGTCTCTCCCAGGATCCTTCTGGACAAACTGCCAAGCCCAGAGCTGGATAAACGCACCATGTGGTGGGTGAGCAGTTGGCTCACAGGTCAAGCACAGAGGGTAATAGTGAATGGGGTAACATCAGAGTGGTGACCTGTCACTAGTGGGGTTCCACAGGGCTCCATCTCAGGCCCTGTGCTCTTCAACATCTCCATAAATGACTTGGACATAGGATTGGAAGGGATACTAAGCAAGTTTGCAGATGACACAGAACTGGGAGTAGCTGTTGACTCCCTCAAAAAGAGGCTGGAAAGTTGTGCCCTGGAAAGGGCCCTGGGGGTCCTGGTGGATGGCAAGTTGAATCTGAGTCAGCAGTGCCCTGGCAGCCAGGAGGGCCAACCCTGTCCTGGGGGGCATCAGCCAAAACATCACCAGCCAGGCGAGGGAGGGGATTGTCCCGCTCTGCTCTGCACTGGGGCAGCCTCACCTGGAATATTGTGTGTAGTTTTGGGCACCACAATATAAAAAAGATACTAAGCTTTTAGAGAGCATCCAAAGGAGAGCATTAAAGATGGTGAAGGGCCTTGAGTGGAAGCCGCATGAGGAGCGGCTGAGGTCACTTGGTCTGTTCAGCCTGGAGAAGAGGAGACTGAGGGGAGACCTCATTGCAGTTACAACTTCCTTTGGAGGAGAAGAGGAGGAGCAGGCACTGATCTGTTCTCTGTGGTGACTAGTGACAGGATCCATGGGTATGGCCTGAAGTTGTGTCAGGGGAGATTTAGGCTGGATGTTAGGAAAAGGTTCTTCATCCAGAGGGTGGTTGCGCACTGGGACAGGCTCCCCAGGGAAGTGGTCATAGCACCAAGCCTGACAGAGCTCAAGAGGTGTTTGAACAATGCTCTCGAGCATACGGTGTGACTCTTGGGGATGATCCTATGCAGGGCCAGGACCTTGATTCAGTGATCTTTGTGGATCCCTTCCAATTCAGAATAGTCTGTGATTCTGTGATTTAGCAACAGCTTAGAAAAAATGTTTACAAATTCTTAACTCCTTAGCATAGGACTCTTTAAAAATGCATCCATTTCAGAAGAACACACCAACAGTCTTTTACAAAAAAATATTTTTTGTGTTTGTCTACTTGGAAAACTAAACTACGTGTCTATTCATCATCCCTAAGACTGATTAAAATGGCAATTGAATTGCAGTAGAACAGAAAGATAATTCTGATTGAGTCCTTCTTCTCTGTTCTATCTCTACTTCTCTTTTTTTCTGTTTTCAAAGCATCTTAGAGGTGTTTCATAGAGAAATAAATTCTGCTAGGGAAAAAGTACCTTTAAGAGTCTAGGCAGATAGGATTTTCTTTTATATACCCCACATTCCTTAGAGAATAAATTTTCAGTTCTTATTTAAAAATGTTGTAAGTACATTTACATTTGCTGCCCTTTCTAGGATGGAGTTTAAGAGTTTGACCAAAATACCAGTCTTCAGATGTTAGCTTTGTCTATTCTCTGCTGGAAAATCTGTTCTGAAGGTATGAAAAGAAACAAATTGAATCATGCAAAACTAAGAGGGGCTCTTTTTTTTTTTCTGTTCACAATTGACAGCAGTTATCTGACGTACAAAATCTTAGCTTAGAAAAGCAGAATACTCAAGCTGGTAGTTCACAAAATTATAGAGGCTACAAATGCCCCTCAAAATGTAATTAATGTGCTCTCTTCGCTTGGTAAATTTCTCTCAGTTTATTCTCAGAATAGCTTTTCCAGTCTGGGACTGTAGGTCAAGGATAAAAGAAACTTCCTCCAGAAATTATGTTTAATTTCATGCCCTTTTTGTGTTGTTTTGCTCAGTAGGTAGGTAGCCTTCTGATCTGCACTACCAGATAAAATAATTAAAAAACTGAGAACCTTAACACACTGCCTCATTAAGGTTTTTTAAACTTTATTTATTTATTTATATAAATTTAATTTTCTCCTTCATTTTCCTTTGAGTTTAGCATGACTTGTTGCAAGGGAAAAACTGCACATTTTGTGTAGCTTGAAGTCATGATTGAAATGTCTTGTTTTATTAGTGACACATAATTAACTGACAACTGTATGTTGATAATTATCTGTCACTGAACTATAAATGTTGGATCCATACCAGATATATGATAGGTGAGCATTTACTGATTTCTATGCCATTTTCCATATCTGTTTTGGAAAAAAATAAATCTATCCTTCACTGGGACTCCCTTTTACAAACATGTATGGTAACCACTCCTTCAGGGGTGTTAGTCTCTTCACAGGGCAGTGCAGTTTTCCTGTTATTCACACCCCTTGTGACAAATGCAGGCACGTAAGCATTAAGTCTTTTTGTATGTCTCGAGAGTACCATAGACAAGTGATCTCAGGTGAAGCTAGAAGTGATTTTTTGTGGTTATCTACATTTTCCAGCTTTTCCTTAATTGAGTGATGAAAGGTGGAACTCTGAAAGTACCCATACTCATTTAGTAACAGATTTTAATGGTTTGAATAAGCCATTTAATCGTTTTCATTTACCTTATGGGAAAACCAGGAAGGACTTTACTTGGTGACAGCTTGCAGATCCCTTCCTAACTACTCTGCCTTCCAGTGGAATGATATAGTTCTTACTGAGTAAAATGCAGGCGTGCCATATTTAGCAGCTACCTGTCCTGTCCATGACCATGAACACTGAGGTCTAACATTTTGACTGATGTAGGCAGTGGGTATATTTCAGACAGAGCAAGTATCATTGTTCTCAAATACTGAATAGACATTAAGGAAGTACAGCTGGGCTGTTGCTGCTGAAGTCCATCAAGTTCTCGTCTTCCATACTGAACTCTGTGCAGCCTGCCTTGGTAACAGCCAGTGACTTGTTTACTGTCTCAGGAGGGAGAGATGTCTATGCTAGAATTTCAAGATATGAAGGAAGCACAAATGTATTACTAGGTACTGTGCACTGCTGGCATAGGTTTAAATGTGTTCTCTGACTTTGTTTCCTCAGGTTTTGTGGTTCTAAAGCTATCACTATTAAACTGACTGGTTTTAGAGTGGTGTCAGGGTTTTAATTTCCAAACAGGAATTAAGATCTAATGTAGCATATAAAAATGATAGCAGGTTTATTGTTCAAATACAAAACTTGAAGTTTTGTTGATGTAGATCAGATTGGATACTAAATTTAAACTGTGCTAGCTAAATGAGAGAGGACAAGAGAAATATAAACTGAATATGAAACACTTCTATCTGGAAATAGGAGAGATTTAGAGAACTACTTTTTGCACATGTCCTGGTGCAATTATGAAGAAACTGAGCCTTCTTGCCTGTGTTGCTGAGCCTTATTAAATCTTGGTAGACAAGAAGGTAACTCTGTTTGGCTGAGTGTGGAATATAAGTGCTAGCCTTTTGAATATAAGTAAAAATAACCTTGTTCAGGATAGCGTATTTAATGAATGAGGCAATGCTCTTCAAAACAAAGTACTGTAGATTCCTTCAAGACTGTATGGAAGTAAAAGTGTGAAAATCCTAAGTGTTCAGAGGAAGCAAGGGTCATAGGAATGGATACTATTTTTCATCTATCAGCTGGTATAACTGATAAGCATGAGGTAAAAATGAAGTGCATGGATGCAGAACCTTATTTTTTGATTTTGAATATAAGTAGGAAAAAAAAAACCCAACAAATTAAGGGTAGGTTGAATACAAATACCTTGATCTTCCACTGGCTTATGCATTGTGCACTTCCCCTGTGTGAGGACCCTGAGTGCACCTCCTGTCTAGAGTTCAAAGTCATCTCCTTCATTGAGAGGAGCTGTTGGGAGGAAATCTAGAGGGAAGGGCCTGATGCTACTTTCCTTTTTGCAGCTGGCTTAATCTGATGCTTTACTGCCTGTGTGGTATCACAGCTGTGTAAGCAGGTAGGTCTGTGCCTGTTTTGTACTTTCTTGGTCTGGACCTGGACCTGGACCTGGTGGCTGGGCTTTCTGGCCTAATCTTGGGTCTGCCTTGTCATTACAGACAAGGGTCTGAATCCTTGGCTTGCATCTGGCCCTGATCACTGTGTCTGGATCCAGCCCTGACCTGGACATGCCAATGAAAAGTCCTAACTAGCTACTCTCACCTGCCTTGTTTTCAAGCTCGTTTCCCAGCTTACCTTCCCTTCCAGAATGAGCAGGGCCTTTCTGCTCTCAGACAATTTGAACCTAAATGGCAAATTCATTAAAGAGCTGTAACTTAAATGAGAAGCCTGCACATATTCTCATTTTTCCAGCTTTTTGCAAGATTTTTGTGAGTAGTAAGCAGTGGAAAAGGTTACTCACACAGGTTGTGCAGTCTTCATGCTTGGAGGCTTTTAGAGATTGTCTGGATAAAGTACTGTGTTATTTATGTGGAACTAGGTAAAACCACTTTGTTTTTTAATCTTGTTTTAGTAAGTAGGCTCTTTGTTTTGTTTATCATTTTGTGCAAATTGATGAAGAGAACAAAAGTTAAAAATACTCCAGTATTATCAAAAATATATTAAATTAATATTTTTTGTCAGAATGCTACTTATTTGTCAAAACAGAATGGCAAACTCAAAAACTTCTTGATGAATTTTTTAATGAGCTTGAATGGTTGGTTGTTTTCTCCTAAGCTCTTGAGTCGTCTGCATGTCATAACTCATCAGTAACTTCACAAAAGTATACTGCATTGTTATCATTGCCACTTACCCTTCAAATGCAGTGAGAATAGAAGTAACTTGGTTGTTCCTTTTAACTAAAGCAGCTCCTAAAAACCTATTTTGCAGCAAATATTTCTAAAAATATTTTATTACCTTGGATGAAAGCTTATAAATGAACAAAAAATTGCGTATATTTATTTATTAGTCTTATGCGGTTGTGTTCCCATCCTGAATGCTGTATATCTGCAGAAAAGAAGAAAGAAAATGATTTCAAAACCTTTAGAGTTTCTTTATACTTTGTGGTGCTTTTTATGACTGAAGCAAAACAGAATCATTTATGTCTGCTTCATCTTGCCTCTAGGTAAATAGATGAGCTGAGTGACATTTTAAAATGGCTTATAGCTTTCTCTTGTTATGATTTCAAAGCACTGTAGGATGATTTACATTGCAGAGGACTTCAGAAGTCCCACAGTTCCACAACATTTTCAGAGCAGCATGAACTGTGAGGTCAAACCAGACTGCTCAGGGTCTTGAAACCTCTATGGTCTCTCTGGAGACAGCAGAACTTTTCTCGCCAACCTTTTCTGACAACTTTATTTTTTCATCCTAAATTATTTTCGAGAAGTAATTAAAATAAATTCCTCATTACAGAATTTCAGTTACCAGGAAGGCATACAATTATGTGAAGGGCACAGGGGAAGTGTGGTAAATGTCTGCTGTGTTAAAACAGTTGTTAAACCAGAAGTGTGTTGGTTTTGTCTTGCACCTCTGTATTTCTCAGTTCAGTAAAAGTCATTGAGATACTCCAGGTAATGGTTCATCTTTGGCAAATGAGGTAGTATCTGAAAAGTTTTCAGAAAAGTCATTGCAGCTTTGAATAGGGTTTTAGGTTGTTTTCATATCTGTCTCTAGAGGGATTCTCCTCTGCTACTGTAGCAAATATTCTGCTTAGTTTCCCTGGCCAGTGTTCTTATATATGTGCTTCATTGATCTTGGTCATGAGGGATTATGGAATGGTTTTATGCAATAGTCTGTTGTCTCCTGCTACCCTTTGCCTTTAGCACAATATACTATTGCATTGATTGAACGACTTTAGTGATATGTTAAAAGGAGACACTCTGAATTGTCAGTTATTTATGTATTTAGAGTATTAGAATTTCTAAACTATGACAATTCAGTTTAAAAATATGAATCAGTCTTGGAGAAAGATGTCCAACATGAAGGAAAAACGCTTCTTACTACTCAGCAGGGCTCTTCCAGCAATAGCTATGGCATCATCTACGAGGCTCAGCAGATTCCTGGTAAGAGAAGGGGTGTTCTGACACCTAACAGTGTAGTTGGTGTTGTGTATGGATCCGAATGTGTGCATCTTTATTCTCCTTGTTCTGCAGCTACATCACTTTAAACAAAATCAAAGACAGATGGAGTGAATGTGGTGCAGAGGAAACCCAGGGAGTTGAGGAGAAGGGAGAGAGCACTGTTCCTTCCTTGTTCCATCCTTTGCCCTCACTGCCTTCCCAGGGGGAGTACATCCTTTTGCCCTGTTCCATAGGACCAGTGACATGCACTGCAGTCCTGCATTTATTCTTGCCACTTCTCACAATGCAATGGGATGGGGAGTTGCCCCAGGGGGTCAAGAGTCACCCATGTGCAAGTGGAACAGACAGTGTGAAAAGACCTTTCAGCTCTTTGTGACATGAGCAGGATCTCCTGATGTCTCACCTTTTCTATTCTGCACACATCATGCAGAGAAGGAGGGGAGTGAAAAATAAGTATGTCTGGTGGGGAAAAGACCTGTTGCTGTGGACAAGGATAGGGCTAAAAGATAGCAGGTTTCTTCTTTACCTGTCCCTGTCAAATTTCTGTTTGTAGAGGAGTAGCACCCTGCCCTGCTGTCAAAAGTCCTGCACTTGACCTTACTGCTCTTGCCATGACCTCAGTCTATAGTCTTTAAACCTGAAGAGTAGCCTTAATTTACAGCCTTCTTTTCCAGTCTCATCTTACAGGGCACAGATATGCTTTTTCTTTAGCTGCTCATCATTAGTTAATCTTTGCTCTGTTCCTCTCATTTCTGAACATTACACTAAATACCTAACAATAATTTATTACACTTGTGCAATATCATGGTAATTTACTACAGTGGTACATTATGAATGTCAAAATGAGGAAGACTGATGGTCATAAGTCAAGACTTTTCTGCTGTATGGTATCTTTGTAAAATTCATACTTTACTGCCTTCTTTACAGCTTCAGATTCCCCTCTACATTCTGAGGATAACTGCATGGTTCCACAAGACAGTGATTACTTTGAGCTCTGAATGGTTTTGTCAACATGGATGGCTTTTTTTTCCTCTTAGATTTTAGAGCTGTTTCAGAACAGGTGTTTTTTGCTGTCACTGGTGTCTTGTTAGTTATGTACCTGAAAAAGCTACCTAATTTCTGTGCTTCCCCATATGCTCTAGGCTTTGTGACAGATGTGATGCCTAATCCTGCAAAAGGCTTTCAAAACAATGTTAGTGGAGATAGATAGATAGATAGATAGATAGATAGATAGATAGATAGATAGATAGACAGACAGACGGACGGACGGACGGACAGACAGATCGATCTATAAAGCAGTTCCTTTATTAGAAGCTTATAGGTGCCCAATAAAAATACATGCACAAGCATCAGCCAAATGTTATGGGGTTTATAACTTTCAGTAATTAGCATATTTGATGACTACATCCAGCCCGTGGTACCATTTTCCCCTGGAGCCCACCCTCAGAACTCCTCAGAATGATCCCTTGGAGCCTCTCCAAGGACTCTGAGCTGACTCTCCTGTTTTGACTACAGGCTCTCTCATTGCCTCAGTTGGAGTTCTTGTAGGTGTTCTTCAAAACAGTGGGTCCTTGGTAGTGTGTGTCTAACAGAGTTTCAGATACGTGTGAGAAAATGTTCAGTAACTTCTGACTGCCACCTAAAATGTGGGAGACTTCGGAAAGCTTATTCAACTTATAGAACTCTATGAAAATCTATAAAATACACATTAAAATCCTTAGGCATCAGATGTGTATTTGATGACATCACTTCCTTGATGGGGTAACTTGCAATTCAAGAAGACTGAAGTCACTAAGGTGAGTGCAGGTTGGGTTTGAGGTAAAATGGGGAACCACTACTTGTATTCTCCACTGGGAGTGAGTCTAGAGGTATTAGTGATGACAGCCCATACAATTAGGGTTGTTCTGGGATTCTTCAGGTGGAAAATGAGGTTTTGATAGCTGTTAGAATATCAGTGCAGTAGCAACCAAGCAGTTTCTCTAGGTACAGTCTCACTAGTCTGAGTAAACTTATCTGTGACCTGCCAAGGTAAGAAATAGTCTGCTTAATCACAGGATGTATTGGCTACTTTAGGTATTTGAGTGAAGTTTAATATGTAGAGATTTTCAGTTGAAAACATTTCCTTAAATTTTTTATTATTTGTTATTTAGTGATTTCTAGTCACTGGAAAATAAAGTTATGTGAAGTATACAAGTCCTAGACAGGTCTTGATACTGTAATTGCCATATGTTCCTTCTGTTTTTTTGCTTACTAGATTTTAAATGCCTTTTATTGATGATTCAGGCTATCTAGGCTGACTTTTGGTCTAGTTCAATGCTATCTTTTGTGGTATAGAGACTTAGGAAGCAGAAACCTTTCTAAATTTGCCTGCCCTAATCTGTTTACATGCAGGAACTTGTGCCACAGGGCAGGCAAGTGGACGATGTATTCCATTACAGCTCTAAATTAGAGTCCGGTTGTGTCTAAGGGCAAAAATATTTATTTCCTGGTGTAATCTTAGGCAGCAGGCCTAAGATGTTGTGTTTGAAGCATATGTGATGAAAAATGCAATTTTTTTTGTTAGATCAACAAGTATACCTCTTTTCTTTAAATTATTTTTAAATATTATTTATTAAACAATAGGCACATTAATTTGCATACAAAATATGCAAAATAGATCCTGTTTATACCTTCTTTAATCTGTAAATCCTAAATAAAAGCATTTGTTTGGTAAGGTGTTTTATTGAAATTCAGATGTAAAGAATGTATCTGTAGTGTAAAGTGGCTCAGAGAGTAAATATTTAACTGGTGGAATAATTAATATTAATTCTAATATATTCTAAATGTGTCTTTGGAGATGTTTGAATATTTACTATTTTATCCCTATTTTCAGGGAAATTCAAATGGCATTGCTACCATAGATGTTTCAGCAGGTTTTGTGGGACTGGAAAGCTATGTGGAGATACCAGCTATCTTCCTTACAGCGTTTGCAACGTATGCAGGACCTGTTCTTTGGGCCATTCATCTGCTGTGCTACTTAAGTTCTGAAGTTAGCAGGTAATCATGTTTTGAACTGAATTAATGCTTCTCTATGTACTGCAGATAAAAATACCATCCATGAAATGTATAATTTTTCAAAGAAATAGTTTTTGTTCACTTTTTTTTTCTTGGAAGTTAGTATTCTATTAAGAAAATGCATGTTCTTTTTTTGATATGAATGTGTGTCACCTAACTCTTCCAGTTTCCGTTTATCTGCAGAAATTTTGAACTGGGAATATACATGTATGTTTCACTAATTTTTTTTTCTCTTAGTATGTTCTCAGTTTACTGTGCTGAATTTAAAACTTATTACCTTTTGTTGTGTCAGCGTGTTCTGCGTAAAAACATTCTTAGCACCTCTTAAGTCAGAGACCTGAGAAGGACTTTTTAGAGTAATAGAATAGAATTCAAACTTACCTAATGTGATGTTTTTCTCAATGTCTGTCCTTTGACATAGTGGCATGCAATGTTTTATGAACAAAACGTATTATTGTATGTTACTAGTTATTGCAGTCATTTATTGCTAAAATACTTGTTCTTTGGGTATCTTGTGTGGTGGATGAGTTGAAATAAACTTATTTAATGCATTGGAATGTTAAGAAGACAGTTGAAAAATGCTAAAGTTAAGAGTGTGTATGTAAAATCCAATTGGATTTGTTAAAGTTATTTTTACGTCATCATTCAGAGTATGCAGAATGATTTTATATGTTAACATAGAGGAGTTGTGAGTTCTGTATCATATCATGTCAATGCCCAAATGCAAAAACTTGATGCATTTGCACAGAAATAATGTTTGGCAGTGACTAAATTCTTACCATCTCAGAGTCTTTTCTCGGTTATCCATGGAATTGAAATGTAGTTTTTTTTTTTTTTTTTTTTTTTTTTTTTTTTTTTTTGTTTTTTTTTTTTTTTTTTTTTTGGGTTTTTTTTTTTTTTTTTTTTTGGTTTTTTTTTTTTTTTTTTTTTTTTTGGTGGTCTTTTTTTTTTTTTTTTTTTTTTTTAATGATGAAAATGTTGCTGTAGGCTTTGCAGGTAGGATTTTAGACAGTATTTGGTTTATCACAACTTTTTGCCTTATGCATTGTCATCCTTTGTGAACCTCTGACTCCCTTTTGTCTACAGTTTGTCATCTAGTTTCATTGTGTTGGTGCTTTCAGGTTTTTGACTTTTCTGTTCTGCTTGTTTGTTTTGGTCTATGCCTACACTGTAAACTTGTGTTGTCTTGAGTGTGCTCATTAAGGGTGTAAGGAGATAGAACCCTAGCTGACCAAGCTGCATTGACTAGTGGAGGTTTTTGATCCAGCAGGGACCTCGTCTAACAGACTAAGTTTCTGCAGTCACTGTGTCCATTAACAGGCATTCACAGTGATTAACCTTTATTGGCTGATTTGCCTGTGTGCTATATTGCTGTCTAAACATGTTTAACATTCTCTACTTGGTTGCTGTGGAATTATATAGCCCCGTGCTCGACCATTGTATTGCTCTAGTAATGCACTCCCTTAGTGTAGTTTGAGACTCACTGTAGAACATGACCTCTTAGCCTGAGGCCAGATAGCTTGAAGTCATCTTTAATCTTACATGGATTGGTAGGGTCTAAGTACTGGTGTTCTTTTATCACACTCTGAAAGCCAGTCTTTGTTCATTCTGGTATTTTTTTTTGTTCAGAAGGAGTAGATGTGGAACACACTGATTATTGGTGCTTTGATTTGTATAACCTAAGAGATCCATTTCTTGCATTTTCCTTACTACCTGGTGGCTTGATACCAGATTGAGTTTTAACTCTGTTTCTAATGCTTCTCAATTTATCTTTAATCACTGAATTGCTCCATTAATCCATTCTTCTAGTATCCAAGCTCTTCAAGTTTTCTCCATTATTTCAGTGAGAAGAGTGAGCATGTACATATAAAAAGTGCTACCACTTATCTTCCAGGAAATATGTGACCCATGGACCTGCTTACATTCTGTTAATGTTCTTTTTTTCCCCAATTTCTTTATACCTCTGTCATGCTTGGTTTAAAATAGCACTATATGGTTGCCATGTTCCTGTCATCTTGGGGTTTTTTTGACAGTCTATCTCTCTATTCTTTATTATTACACTTCGGAACTTTGACATATTTTGCTTGACCTTGGAGGACTCTGAGCACACTAAAGTAAACCAGTTGTGCCTTTGTCCAGGGAGGAAGGTGGAAGGAATAAGAGTTCCTGTAATTTAAACGGCTGCTGTTTTAATCTTGTTTAAAACCTAGACTGTGGACTGTAGTGAACACTAACATACAGTGAAGAGAAAATTATGCTGTATAGCATGGTTTTTGAAAGCTCTTCTAACAAAATAACAAAAAACCTTCTGTAACCAAATCTTTGAGTGCCTCTACTTGTTTAATAGTTTTTCAAACAATATACCTCTGTAGTACTACTGGTTGTTCTGATCTTTTCTTGGTTGAATTTTTGCAGATTAAAAGGTCACCTAGTAGTGTTGCCAGGTACAGTGCTGGTTTAGCCTGCTCTCAAGTGGGTAGCAGTGGCCTGTAATACCCACATCACTTATGTAAGTAGATTCCACCAAGCATCTTGTGTCTGTAACCATTTTACGGTTCATTTGAGTCAACTCGTAAGGTTGTTTCCACCATGAAACAGTGCATAGAAGTGGATTGAAATCTCTAGCTGCTGGGACTTTCTTAAAATGGTATGTTGATCTGCTCAGAACTTGATCTGTATGCTTTTTATTTTACTCTTGTGCTTTGCCATTGCTGTCTAAATGATTGTCTCATTACCTTGCCGATATTCATTGCAACCAAAGCTGGAACTGCGAAGACAGAGGGTCAGCTGCTTCATGCCTTTTCTTAAGTGCATGGGAAACTGAACTTATTAAAAAACCTGCTAGATGCTTTAGGATGTTCTTTATAAAGGTTCCTATTACCTGTCTTAGAAGCAATACTCCTTGGTCAGTGATATTCCAACCCTTCCTTTTTAATGTGGTCCTGAGAGTGAGATGAAGATCCTTTCCCCACTTCCTTTGATAGAAAGGTGTGAAAAAATCCAGCAGCCCTCATTTTTGAAGTATGCTGAATAGGTCCCATTGTATTGCCACAGGATGTTGTCAGGTTTCCTGACCCATCCTAGTGCAGTCTTAGATGAATGGATGTGCCCAGAACCACTTAGCAGTGCCATTCTTAGTGAAGAACCTAGCATCCTGCAGCCTATTTTACAGCTGTTGCATCTGAGGAGGTTGACCTGGACAGGGAAACCTGACTTCAGGGCTGTCTTTTTTTATTCTAGCCACTTAGCAGAACTCATGTAATTTGTAGCTGTATCAGTTGTATTGGCTTACCAGAGCTTCTTGCTGAAGTTCTTTGAAGCTGTATTTCATTGGGCATCACTGCCTAGGGACAAATACACATGCATACCTTTCCCTCTTTCTGCATTTTGCATTTATGAAACTTCAGAATACTTGAGCCTGGAGTCCAACCCTTCTGTCCAGAGGAGGGTCATTCAGAGCACTCCAAGGTCTCCTTGAGCAACCTGTTCCAGAGTATTGCAAGACTTGTAGCTAAACAGTTGTTTATTAGTGTTTAAGGGAAATTTGTTGTATATCAATTTGTGTCCATCAACTTTCATCCTTTCACTGAGCACCAGTAAGAAGAGTCTGAGAACATCATCTCTTCTGCCCATGAGGCATTTATGAATGGTGGTGAGAACCCTACTGAGCTTACTCTATTCAAGGCTAAATAATCCCATCTTTCTTAGCCTCTCACTATATGTTAGATGCTCCAATCTCTTAATGATCTTTATGAACTTTTAGTGGACTCACTTCAGAACACGTGTCTGTCTTGTACTGGGGAGCTCACAACAGGATCCAGAACTTCAGATGTGATCTCACTGCTGCTCAGCAGAGAGGAAAGATGTCTTTCTTCAATTTGTTGGCTCTACTTTTCCAACTACAGCCCTGGATTGTTTCATGGGAACATTGCTTGATTATGCTCAGCTTGTTGTCCAGCAGGAGTAATATATGTCTTTCTCTGACAAGCTGCTTTCCAGATGGCCAGCCCCAAGCCTGTTCTGGTGCATGTGTTTATTTTTAGCCAGGTGCAGGATTTAGCATCTCCCTTTGCTAAACTTCTTGAGTTTCTTTCTTGTCAGTCTGTTTCTCTAGGCTGTTGAGATGCCTCTGAGTGGCAGCAGACCCGCCTCCTTCATGGGCCATTCCCAGTTCTGTGCTGTGTGCAGACTGGCTGAGTGGGGCACTCTGTTTCACCACCCAGGTCATTAATGAAGACATTAAACAGTATTGGCCTCAGTGTGGCATCCTGTTTATCACGAGTGACTGCTTTCAGGTGGACTTTGTGCGACATCTGAACAGTTTTCAGCTGTCTGTCTGCCTTTTCTAGACTGGACTGCATCAGTTTGCCTGTGGGGATGCAATGAGAGACATTAAGAGCCTACATATGAGGTGAGAAGTGCATTAGATATGTGGATACATGTAGCCCATATATATTGGCCAGTATGGTAAGGTGGAATAGAAGATAATGAGGTTTTCAGGTTATACATTTGCTGCGGAAATGTAGCTGAAAGTCCTTAAATAATTTACTTCCATCTGATCAAAGATCTGAAACTATAAGATATTCTCCTCATATGGAAAGGTAAATACATTTCCAAAATAATTAAGTGGCATGTGATAGACACTAACATGGATATAACTGCCACTTTTAATCCTTCAGGCTCTCCTGAGAAACTTGGCAGCTTAAATGTGATGGGATTTTCACAGACAGAAATAGAAAGAAGAACACTTTAGGTTCAGTCTCCATGGTAACTGTGCAATAACTCTTGAAACTATTTTTGAGACAGGGAGTACTGATTAAACTGATGCCTGAACTTAACCAAGTGTTCTGTATGTGACTTGCATAAATTCGAGGAAACACCTTGTTCATGTAAAGGGTAGTTGTTACAGTGACTACTCTGTTACTCTGATCTGAACTAGAACTTCGGATTTTTGGATCCTTGTGACTGGAAAAGGACCTTGTTTTTGGTTAATCTGACATATATTATATGACCTTACTGTGCAGTACAGTACAGATGGATTCAGTTTTCCAGCTCCTACCCAAGCAAAATTGTTATGTGGGTGATGTTCACAGTATTCAGCTAGGCATCGTGATGGTTTTCACATTACCTGCACATTGGCATCTGTGTTTTATTTGGTTTAATGTGTTAAGTGTCAGGGTGAACTGGTGACTGTCCTAGCATTGAAGGGTGCATGCCTATTGCCTCTTCTTCCTCAGTGATTAAAGTGGTTTCGTGTTAGTAAATGGCTCTCAGATATCAAAAATGGAAGCTATGCCCAGCAGGAATGTGTTGAATAACTTGAATAACTTTAGTGTTGTACCTTGACTTTGTTAATGTAGAATCCCAGCACATAAAACTTAAGTTTTGCTGTGAATTCATTAATAATACTGATCTAAACAGAATTAGGAAGGTGTGCTACCTAAAGGATTTTCAGCAATTAACATCAGCTTTTGCCATCTGTAGTGTCACGTGTTCGATTTATTGAGTCCTCCATTCACAATCTGTGTTAGTACATTCATCATTTTTCTTTCTGACATAAGCTGGACATGCAGTGAGTGTTTAAATATACTGGATTTTTTTTGAGTCCTAGGTAGAAAGTGCAGCCCTCCTTAAAGACAAAGGAACAATACAAACATTTTTCACTGAACTGTTCAGTATTTTACACAAGTAGTTTTTAATTCTCTGGATTTCACTCTATTCTCTCTTCCTTAGGTTCATTAAAACTAAAAAAAAAATATTTACTCATAAAAATACATCCTGCTGCATTCTCTGGAATGGTGATATTAATGGTTATCTATTGTGTTGACAGCAGTCCCATTTTCTAAATAAATAAAAATAGTATAGAAGAAGTTATTTACATGTTTGTTGATGTGCCAAATCTGAAAGTGCTTTGATAAAACTGGACTGAGGTTTTAGTGCCACAAGCTGGAAGAGTATTTTACTCACTTTGAGGTATTTTCTGAGATGATGTTATTGTAGAGGTGGCTGAAAATTTCTGCTAGACATTGTTACTGCTCTGTGATGGATATCCCTTCATTCATTCCTTTGTCATATTAGTGAGACACTAAATTTCCTTATGAGGTTTCCTTCAGGCAGTACGACTTCTAATGTTGAAAATATTTTCTTATTGGAAAATGATCCAGCAAAGTGGGTTTGTCTCTGTTATAAATAAATGACAAGTTGCTTTGAGGCCATTTGCAAAATAAATGTCATCCTCTTGCTTCATGGACCAGCTATGCATCTGTGTTTTAGAAGCTGAAGCCCTTTCTGTATAAATATTAAGGAAGGTTGTGTGCACAGAATTTATAAATACACAGAATTGGGGTAGGGTAGGTTATTTTTACTTTCTATAGATAGAAGTAATCATCTGAACAGATTTGGAACTTTAAAAATTATTATGTATTTTTAAGAGAGTGAGCATATCCAACATGAGGTTTCTTTTCTAATAATGACTGATGACCTTACTTGCAAACTCATGCTCCAGTGTGCTAGCTACTGCCCAAATACATTGTAGCCACTCAGCTTTTAAGTGTTAATGATTCTGTGTACTCCCATTGCTATGAGACAGTTCTCGTCGACAGAACTGCAGGCTTAGGTAGAGATCACATCACATATGCACATCAGATCCACTTTTTAATTTAAGTGGTCTATTACTTTTTTTTTGTGGGTAGTATTGAATTTAAAGGGTTCTGAAAAATCCTTTTTATTTCTGCCCAAGCTCCAATTTGAGGTTGTCATGGTTACCTTGTCTTCTTCCTCTTGTTCTTCTGGTGTTCATGTGACTTACAGAATTATGCTCAGGAGCACATAGCTGAGTTGACTGTACAGTCTTCCAGTTCTTATTGCATCTGTAGAGCTGCAAACTGTTTCTTGCTCTCTCTGGAGTGCAGGTATGAAGTATCACTTTGTTGTACTAAAGGGTGCAATATTTGATATTTATTTTTGTTTGGAACCTCTGTATCATTAGAAATATTTTTCTGCTATCCTGCATGGTTAAGCTTCTGAATGCTGCTTACAAAAAAGAGTTCATTAAATGTTAGTACACACATAAGCTTGTTGAATGTATTAAGAGAGTCAACATTAATGATGTTGAGCATGGGTAACCTAGGGGAAATTTTGTGATCCAATGGTAAGCACACAGAGTATCCTCAGTGAATGACAGTCTATCAGAACCTTATAGCAGGACTCTAGAAGGACTTGAAAAGCCATTGAATAGATGGAAAAAGAGTAATGAAAGGAGCACTGGTTAAGTTTTGTGTCTGTAAGTAAACTTACAGCAGTCCCTTGTATTGCTACTGAACCATGGCTACTGGAACATGACAGAGGAAGGCTAACTTTCATCAGAGTTACAGGATCACAGGTGATCATGGGACATATTGTTTTCAAGAACTGTAAGTAGTGGATATGGAATTTTAGTAAATTCTGATGAAAGTGATTAGGTTTTTCTATACTGGCATCTTAAGAAGGTTTTGATTAGTCCACACAACTGATAGTAGAGGAAAGACTGTGACGCTTGGTGATGCTATAAGGTGAAGTTGCACTTTCCTGTGTGTTTTCCCTCACTCTCTGACTCACTATCCTTCATTATCCCTTGCTTGCTCTCCCTTCTCTCTTTCATTCAGTAACCCTTTCTTTACCTTGTTTGATATCCTCCCTATCCCTCTCTTGCAATCCCCTCACCACCACCATGCTACCCTGCCCCAAGCTTCTATTGTCTCTTAGACACACTTTATATGTTGTTTCCATACTTTCATTCATGCCTCTCACTTGCATGTGCTTTACCTCTCTCCCTCTCACACTTGCAGCAAGACAAGACTGCTCCATGTAGACCGAGGTGAGAGACCAGAACAGAAGGCATAGAATTACAAGAGTACTTATTTATTTATGCACATGAGGTGTCCTAGCCAAACTGGGGCAGATGGACAGAGGGTTCTGACACCTTTGCTCATGCTTCTCTCCTACTATCCCAATCTCTCTCTCTCTCTCTCTCCCCCTCTCCGTCTTACGCTACACCTGTCTTTTCCCCCCGCCCCAGCTATTCCTCTTTCTTGCTTTCATAGCCTATTACAGACACTTGCCCTCCTTGTGTACTTTCCCTGTCTCTCATGCCTGCGCTTTCATCATCCCTCATGTTTGTATGCTTCCCACCTCTTTTGTGTGTAGACTTGTCTTACCTCTCACCTGTGTGTGTTTCCTGCCTCTCATGCATGTGCTTCCTCTCCTCACAGTTGCTGACCTCTCTCATGGGCTTCCCCATGCTTGTGCTTTCCTCCCCAGTTCACTTCTGTCCCTCTTATACTTCTGTCCCTTTGCAAGTGTGCTTCTCCCTGTCTTTTGCTTTTGCATGCGCTTTCCCCCTCACACTTCTCCTTTCATGACTCCCCATCATGCTTTTCCCCTCTCTCATGCTTACTTTCTCTGTCTCCCAGTCATATTTTCTACTTCTCATACATGCATTGTCCCTGCCCTGTATGCTCTTTCCACTTTTTCTTAACTCACTTCTCTCCCTCTCATACAGTCTTCCACCTTCTCTCACATGCCTCTGTCTTTCGTGCCTGCTTCCCTCACCTTTTGGCTCTTGCCCAGGCTGGCACACATCCATATCTTTTGTGTGCTCTTCCTCCTTTTCATGTTCCCGTCTTGTACTTTCCCCTGTGTATGCTTCCCCTCTCATGCATGCACTCTCCTTGTGCATGCACTTTCTGCCTCTTGTATGCACAGGAACACTCTCCCTCTCTCACTTGAATGTGCTTGTCTTTCCTTTGCTTACTTTCTTGTGCATATTTGGTTTCTTCTCTAGTTTCTCCTTTCTTGCATGCTTCCCCATGTCTCACAGATATTCCAGTTTGCACACACACAAACATTGTAAAATTCCGATTCCTCGCACGCTCCCTCTCTGTCCTGTGTTGAATTTTTTACCTGGGTCCTCCTATCCCACATTTTCTACTTTACAAACCTTTTCTTTCTCTAGCACCTCCTTCCCTCATTCCCTCTTTGCCTTTGTCTCTTACTTTCCTCTGTATACTTTCTAGCCTGACAGACTTTCTTGCATGCTTTCTCCCTCTCTTAAGCTTGCAGAATCTCTCTTGCGCTTTCTTCTTCCCACTTGCTCTCTGTACCTGCAACCTGTAAAGCTTTTCCTCTAAATCTCTAGAGTTTCTCCCAGCCATACCTTGCTTTCATCTTGCCTTGAACCTGATTTGTGTTTTCCTTCCTTTGGAGATTTTCTGTCTCTGTCTTTCAAGCTTTCTTGAGTCCTTCCTCATACACAGTGGCTTCCCCTCCTCTCTCCCTCTTCATTATCTCCCCTTGTTCCTCTTCCCTTCTCTCTTGTTTCTTCCCACATCTCTCCCCATCTCACATTCCCTCCCACTCTGAGGTTTTTCCTCTCTTTGTCTCTACACTCCTTTTGTCTGACAGCCTTTACCTTTTTCTGATGTGCTTTGCCTGTACCTCATCTCATTGATATCTCCAGTATCAATAACCTGTGTGAGAAGATTGAGTGCACCCTCAGTCAGTTCGCAGATGGAACCAAGTTTGTTGGGAGTATTGATCTACTGAAGGGTAGGAAGATTCTGCAGAGGGGTCTGGGCTAACCTGGAGAAAAAGAGGCTGTCATTCTCTACGACTACCAGAAAGAAAGTGGTAGCAAGGTTGGGGTTGGTCTCTTCTTCCAGGTACTGAGTGATAGGACAAAAGGAAATGGCCTCAAGCTCTGCCAAGGGAAGTTTAGACTCAATATTAGGAAAAAGATTCTTCACTGAAATGATTGCCAAGCACTGGAACAAACTGCCCAGGGAAGTAGTTGAGTCACCATCCCTGGAGGTATTTAGATGTATAGATGTGGCACTCAGGGGTATTGTTTGGAGGTGGACTTGGCAGTTCTGGGTTAATGGTTGTACATGAAGATTTCAAGATCTTTTCCAGCATAGATTATTCTCTATGCTCTGCCTCTTGCATGTATGTTCCCTCACATGCTTTCTTCTTCGTGTTTCACCTCTCCTCTCACCTGTATATTGGGCTGTGGCTCTCTCATGTGTTTTTTACTTTGTAATTCTGTACTTTCCTGTCTCATTCTGTCACTTTACCCTTGTGCTTTACCCTTTGCCTCTTGTGTGCACTTCCCTCCACTTGTGCGGTTCCTCTTCTTGCACACATTTTTCCCCTCTTGCACACTTCTCCCCTTAGATGCCTTTCACTCTGTTGTATTCTTTATGTGCGTGTTGCCTCTCTCTCGCACACTTTGCCTTTCCTGTGGGCTTTACCTTTTTATGTGGTCTGCCACTCTCTTGTTTGGGCTTTGCTTCTCGTGTGGAAGTACTTTGTCTTTCTCTGTTTTTTGCATGAACGTATGCTCTCTCTCTCTCTCCTTAATCATTTGTACTCATGCTTTACCTCTTCTGCATGTGAACTTTGCCTCTTGTGTGCATGCTTTGCTGCTCTTCCCTTCTCCCTTTTGCTTGTGTTACATGCTTTGCTGTTGATGTGTCAATTTAGGCACTTTATTCTCCTGTTCTGTCTTGCTATTGTGTCTTAATGTTCTTTCCTGCCCGCTCATGCATTTCCATCTCTCAGTTTTTCGCTATTTGCACTTTGTCTCCCTCAGGCTTTCTGTCTATCCTCCTTGTCTCACTTGCTGTCCCATTCTTTGTCTCACTATACTTCTCTTCTGCTCACTATCCCTCCCTCTCGATTACACTCCCCAACCATTTCTCTCCCTCTTGAACTTTCCATCTTGCTCTCAGGCTCTTTCTTCTCACCTCTCTCCCCTCCATCAGTCTGTCTCCATCTCTCTCTGGCTTCTCTCCTTTGCTACCTTCATCTCTTCTGCAGTCTTCTATCTTTCCCTCTCCATGAGATGCACTTTTCTTCTCTCAGTTGTGTCCCTGCTCTACAGCTTTCCTTCTCTTCCAGATATGTTTTGTTTCTCTCCCTCGCTTTGCTTCTTTCATGGTTTCTCCTGTGCTTGCCTTTTTTCATTCTCCTTTGCTTTGCTTCTTGCACTTTCTCCATTCTTCATGTGCTTTCCCACCCCTTGATTCGTTCTTGCAAGCACTTTCCCCTCTCTCATGCTATCAGTCCCTCACTTTTGCTTTCCCTTCATTGCTTGCTATTTCTCTCTTACTCCCCCTCCCTCTTTCTTGCTCTCAGCATCCCACTCTTTATCCCCCTTTCTGTCCTCCTTTCTCTTAGGCTTTCCCTTTGTCTTATATATGCTGTTTCTCCCCCTGCTCTTTCCCAGATTACCCTCCAGTCTCACTTTTATGTTTCTTCTATCTGTTTAGCATCTCCCTGTTTGTCTTTGCTTGCCTTGGGCTTTCTCTGGACCCCCTGTCTCTAGTCTTCCATTTGTCTCCTTCCCTTAGATATGCTTTCCCTCCTAGCAGTGTGCTTTTTCATTGCCTCAGTTCACTCTGGCCTCCCAACCTTTCTCCACCTCTTGGCCATGTTTCCCCCCTCTCACAGAAACTTTGTCTCCCTCTCATAGATGTGCTTTCCCTTCCATTCTGATTGGCCTCCTTTTTCACAAGACCATTCTCCTCTCCTACAACCTTAAACACATCTCCTCTCTCTGATGCGTGTTGCCTCGCACACGTGCATTGCCTCTCTCTTGCTTTCCTTATCTCTTATGTTCTTGTGAGCATCTCTTGCATATTTCTTTTCTATTTTCTGTTTTTTCTACGTTCCCCACTTTTTCTCTCTGCAATTTCCCCATTGTTTTCGCTTTCTCTTGCTCTCACCTTCTCTATGTATTTTTCTCTCTTCTCCCTCAAATTGCCCTTGTTTCTCAGATGTGGTTTTCTTCTCTCTCTAATAAGTTTTTCCTCTTACTCTAACATGTTCCTGCTTTTGAAGTTTTCCTCTTTTGCTTACACTTTTCTACTTGTACTTTCTTTTGCTTGTGCTATTCCTTGCTATCTTCTGTTGTCCTCTCATGTTTTCCTTTTCTCTTGCTTTTCCTCTCCCTCTCGGCTTTCTGAATTCCATTCCCCTGTCCCTTCCTTGTTCTGCCTCACTTTCCCTCTCTTTTTCTCTGCTACTCAGTCTTAGGTTTTATCCACCCCTTGCATAATTGTCCATCTCTGAAACGTGTCTGTTATTGTGTGTACTTTCCTCATTTGTTTTCAGTCTCTCTCTCATGCCTTCCTGTCTTTGTGGTTCATTATCGCTTCCTCTAATGCACAGCATGTCCTGCATTGTCCCTGTCTCTCTTGGATGCATTTTGCTTCCTTACACATACTTTGACTCTCTCATGCTATCCTTTTGCGTCTCACATGCTTTGACTCTCAAGTATATTTCTTTGTTCTCTTGTGTTTCCTTCTCACTCTTGTGCTTTTTCCTTCTCTGCCTTGCATTCCCAGTCTCTCTTTCCTCATCCTGCATGCTTTCTTCCTGTTGCACAATTTTCATATCTCCTCCTTTCAGTTTTCCTTTTGCTCATGCTTCCTGTACTTTGTGATTTTCCTCCCTTTCTTCTGAGGGCCCTTGCTAACCCTTACTATCAGTGTTTCTGTCTTGCTTGCCTCTTTCACTGTCACACTCTCTCATCTTCTCTCCCCCACAATCCTCTCTCTCCCATTAATATTTTCTTTTATTTTCACTTCTTACTTCCCCCCTCATTTGCCCTCTCTCTCTCTGACATGCCATTTGCCTGTATAATCTTTCCTCTCTGGAATACTTTCTCTCCCTTCCCTCTCCTTTCCATAGTTTCCTGAAGTCACATCTCTCTTAGCCTGCCCTCTCTTCAAGTGCCCTTTTCCTATCACATGCACTTTGCATCTCTCTGTAGTTTCCCAGCCTTGCACGTGATTTCCTTTATTTTGTGCTTGCTTTTCCTTCTCCCTCCATCTTCGTAACTTGCTTCCTTTTGCACAATCCCCTCCTCTCCCTCTCTCATACTTTGAGTCATGTGCTTCCCTACCTTTTATTTCCTGCTATCCCTCTCTCCCACAGTCAGTTTTTCTCAATCCCTTTATTTCTCTCACTTTCCCTTCTTAACATCTTATTTCCTCTTCCTCCTCTCCCTTCCCCCTCACTCTGTCCTTCCTTGGATAATCCCATCTCCCTCCTCTCTCTTCACCCTCCTTGCTTTAACTCTTTCTCAGACATTTTTCCCTTTCGCTTTCCCTCTCTCATGTGCTCTTCCTTCTTCACTTTCTTTGCCTTTCTCTCACTGCTTCTTCATGTCCTTCCTCTCCTTCTTGGATGCTTTGCGTCTTGACTGCTCTTACTTTCTGCTACACTTCCTCTCCCCACTTGCACTTCTGTGTATCATTATTTCATCCCCTTTGTGTACTTTTCCATCCAGGACACATTTTTCTACTTTTGTGCATGGATTTTCACTGTTGCTCATGCTTGCAGTCTCTTCCTTGTGCTTTCTCTACCTCTGTTGCTTGCTGTCTCTCTTTCTGTTGCTTGCTACCCCTATTTCTTCATAAATATTGTGTTCCCCTTATTATCCTTCGCTCTTTGTCATTTTCCCACTGCCTCAGCCATGCTTTCTCTCTCTCTTATATGTTTGCTCTCCCGTTTTCCCCTGGATTTCCCCCTGGAGCTTTGCCCTGTCTTGATCACTCTATTTGACATGCTTCATCTCTTGTTTGCACTTTGCCTGTCTTGTGCTCATGCTTTGCCTCATTCAGATCCTTGCCTGCTCTTGTGGATTTGCTTTGCCTCTCTCAATGCCAGGTGCACTCTCTGGCATACTTCCACTCTTTCTGATGTGATTTCCTGCTTGCTTCTGTTTTCCCGGTTTAACTTCCCTCCTGCCTCTTCTTTCAGTGTCTTAGGTGGGCTTTTCTTCTCTCTCTCATGCTATCCCTTGCATTTCTTGCCACCCTCTCTCTGGTCTGTTCTACCCCACTAGTGCTCTCCACCTTTCTCCCTTTCCCTCCCCCTGCCATCTCTCCCCTGTCCCACATACCTTCCCTCTCTAACTGACATACCTCACATGTCTCTGCCATCCCATCTGCATGTGTATGTCTCATGGATTGCACCTCTCTATCTTCTTTTTCAAATATGCCAAACCTCCTTCTTTCTGTTTTCCCTCTTACTTTCACTTTGCCTCACTCACTTGCCATTTCTCTTGTGTCTTTGCTGTCCTGCATGTTTATGCTTTCTCAAGTACTTCCTTGTCTCAGTGTCTATTCTCAGATTGTCATCTCACAATCTCCCTCTCATGTGCTTCTTCTGTCTCTCACCAATTTCTCCTCTCTTTTGACTGCAATTTTCCTTTTGCTTGCGTGTTTACTTGGGCTTTTTCTCCCTCCACCTCCTTCTATCACAGTCTCCTTTTACTTTCTGATGCTTTGCCTCTTTTCTTCTGCCCTTCTACTTTTTTCTCTCCCACTTTCCCTTTCACAGGCTTCCCACACCCTTTTCCTCGTTCTATTGTGCCCTTTACCTTTGTGTGGTGTGCCTTGTGCCTGTCTGTCTTAACAGCCTCTCTCTCCTTTCTCTCGTGTGGTTCCTCTCTCACATGAATTCTGCCTGTCATGCTTCCATTATCTCCTGTGTGTGCTTTTCCTTGCTCACTGCTCTCATTCTCTTGCACACTCTTCTCTCACATGTCTGGTTAGTCTTCATTTCTGTCTTTCTCCCTCTCTTGCATGCTTTCCATCTCACAAAATTTCCCTTCCTGTTTGCACTTTCAATATCACTTACGCTTTTTATCCCATCTAGTGTCATTCTTCCCTCTGCCTTCTTCTATGACCATCACTCTCTCTGTCTTGCTGCCTTTCTTTTTCTCTAGCTTTCCCCCTCATTTAATTCCCTGTTTCATATTGTCCTCAGTTCCTCCCTACTTCTCTCCTTCTTCAACTCCCACCCTCTCTGTCACTTGCCTTCTCTTCCTCACACACTTTCCCAGCAGCACATGATTTGCCTCCCACTCACCTGCCATGCCTCTCTCTGTCATGTGCTTTCCCTGTTTTCTTACGCTTTCCCCATCTCCGCCTCATATCCCCTCTGTCACACACATCTACCCTTCTGCTGTCATGCAGTTTGACCATCTAGTATATGTTTTTTGTCTTGGACATACACTTTATGGTCACTCTCTCATGCTTTGCTTCCCTTCCATGCATTTCCTTTCCCTTGTGCTTTACTGTTTCCCTTTTTATCTCATGTTTCATCTTTTGCACTACCCTCCTCTCTTATGCCTTCTCACTTTTCTCACATTTTTCATCTTTCTCGCATTCACTTCCCTCTCACTTGTGCTTTCAGTCTCTGGCTAAAGTTTTCCCCCTCTAGCTTGCCACTTTCCTCTTTATTGCTCTTTGTCCTTATCCCACTTGCTACTCTTCTATAGCTTTATGTCTCTCACTGTATGTTTCACTCTCTCATATGGCTCTACTGCTCTCTTGGATGTTCACATCCTTTCTCATGAATATGCATTCCCTCCCTCTTGGATGCAATTTGACCCCTTCTCTTGCTTTCTATAACTCTCTTGTGTGTCCTCATTCACTTGTATTGTCATCTTTCTCTTGCACATCGTTCCCCTTTCTGTGTTACTTTGCTCTTCTGCTGCCCCCTTTGTGGCATTGCTGTACAAGAAGCACAGTTCTCTCTTGCACTTCCTCTCCTACTGCTGTCAGTTTCCTGTGTTTCTTTCCTCCCTCTCTCTCTCTCACTGTCCCTTTTGATCTTTCATTATCCCTTCATTTCCCTTCCTCTTGTTTTCCTTCCCTCTCTCACTTGGTTCCCTACACTATTCTGTCATCGTGCTCTCTTACATGACTTCTTGTAGTTTTCTCCCTCACTTTCATGTCTCGCTGTCTGTCACTTGCACTTTACCCCCTGCATATTCTATCACTCCACCTGGTGCTTTCCCTGTCTTTCAGTCAGTAGCGCTCATCTCACTGTCTGCTTACTAGTTACCTCTCTCTCTGCATTCCTGTCTCCATAATTTGATTTGTCTTGCTGTCCCCTCACTTTCCCACTGAAATTCTTCCCAGCTCTTCCTCTCTTGCTTTCTTCCTCTCTTTGCCTCTCACAGTCAGTCACAGTCAGTCTCATACACTCTTTCCCCATGAGTTCTGTCTGTCTCGAGATCTCTCTTGCACTCCCTTCACCCCTCTCTGTCGGTCCCTTCCCTCCCACCCTGACTGTCCCTTTGGCTCCCCCATCAGACATGTCTCACACTCTCCCTCCTTTTCTGTTTCACGCACTTCCCTCTCTCACTTTCTTGCTTGCTTTGTCACACTTTACTCACAGGGCTTCCCTTCCTAGCATGCTTTCCTCAGCTCATACTCTTCTGCATATGCTTTTCCTTATCCCTACTGCACTCCTTAGTTGTTTTTTTTTTTTTTTGTTTGTTTTGTTTCCTTTTCTTGTGGGTTCTCTCTCACACATTTAATTTCTCTTTTATACTTCACTGCCTTTAATCCTTTCCCTTTACCACATCTAGTTTTTGTTGAAGTCTCCCAGTCTCTTGCTTGTTCTGCCCTCATGAGCAGTGCCTCTCTTTTCCCCCTGCCTTTACTTGGTCTTTCACTTCTCCTCGCCTCATATTTTGCTTATGCTTTCTGTCCCTCTTTCACACATTCCATCCCTCTCCTTTTTTCACATTTTCCTTTTAGTTGATGCTGTCAGTTTATAGAATACTGTCCCTCTCATGCATGCTTTTTCATTTGTCTAGTGCAGTTTTCCCTGCTCTTCCTTGTACACTTTTCTCTCTTGTGTGTGCTTCCCCTCTATCTTTTCCTCACAATATGCCATGTTTCTGCCTCTCTCGAGTTTTCCCTCTCGCATACGTGCTTTTCTTCTCTTTATATAATGCCTTCCCCCTCCTCTGCGTGTGTTTTTCCTATATTGCACACTTTCTCATTCTCACAGCTTTCCATTTTCCCTGTATTGATTGTTCTTATCCTCCCTTTCTAGCTTGTACTTTCCCTCTCTTGGGTACATTTTCCTTCTCTCGTGCAGCCTTTCCTCTCTCTTGCTGACTTTCAGGCTTTCCCTGTCACCTGTGCTCTTTCCTGTTCTGTCACATGCTTTTGGTCTTTCATGTGCATATTCCATCTCTAATGAACATATCTTTTTTTTTTTTTTTTAAATCTCTTTACATACATTCCCTCTCACATTTTCCCATCTATTTTCCCCATGCCTTTCCTCTTTCTGGTGCCTTTTCATTCTTTCTGTCGCACCTTTCCTCTATCTTGTGCACATTCCCTGTCATTTCCTATCTTCCTTCCCCATATGCTCATATCCTCCCTGTTCACTTTCAGTTTCTGTCTTTGGTATGCTTTCCCTCTTTTTCTCTAATGTTTTTCATCTTTCTCTCATGCTTTTCATATTTCTGTCAGGTGCTTTTTCTTTACTCAGTGTCCTGCTCTACCATGTGCTATTTCACTTTCTCATACGTGCTTTGCCTCTTGTTTGCTCAGTCATTCCTTGTCTCTGCTGTGAATATTTATCACTTTCATGCTCTCTCAAACTCTCTTTCAAGATATGTTCCCCTCTTATGCCTACTTCCCCTCTCAAATAATTTCATTTTTGGTTGAACATCTCTCTCACCCTGTTTCACTCCCTTTTGCAAGCTTTTTCTTCCTCCCTATTGTGTAAGGTTTCCTCTCCTCTCCTATATGCTTTATCTCTGTCCTGTACATCTGTTCCTCGCTTGGACTTTCTTCACACTTTTCAATGATTCCTTGATTTCTCTTTTCCCTCTCTCTTCCAAGCACTTCTCTGTCATGCACTGTTTCTTTAATGTGTGAGATCTCCCTCCCTCTCTGTAGTACTACACGCAGTACATGTCCTCTCTCTCTTTTACCACCCCTATCTCATTGATGCACTTTCCTGCTCTTTCTCCCTTGACTTCTTTCTCTTAGACACATTTACCCTTTCTCTGTCACATGCCTTATCACAGTTGTGGTCTCTTCGTGCTTTGCCTTTTTCCTTTGCCCATTTTCCTGCACTGTCTTCACTTTCCCCTGCACTTCACACACCTTAAATGTGCTTTTCTCACTTCTACATTGTCTGTCTTGCACTTTCTTTTGTTAACAGTCTCACTTTCCCTTCTTATTTTACACACTTCTCTGTGTCAGGTTTTCTCAGTATCTCATATTTACCTATTGTACACACTTTCTGTTTTGCATGCTTGCCCCCTCTCTCATGCAAACTCTGTCTTTAACTTTTTCTCATCTGTCCACTTTCCTTACAGATTTTGTAGGTTCACCCTCTTGTGTATTCTTTCTCTCAATTTCAAGTGCTTCTCTCTCACACATGCACCTTGTCCCTTTCTCTTACATGTAATTTTCCTCTTTTGTCTTGTGCACCCTCTCTGCTGTGCCCTTTCTTCTTTCCATCATGTTTTTTCCCCTATTTCTTGCATCTGAGGGCTTTCCTTCTCCTGTGCATATTCTCTCTTGCGTGCTATTTCTTTCTGTCCTGGACTTTTTTTGTGTCTCTCTCGTGCAATTTTTCTTCTTTATCTCATGTCATGTTCACCGTCTTACCTGGTACCTCTTTGCTTCTGCATCTTTCTTGTTCATACCCTGTCAATCTCTGCCTATGCTTTTCCCTTTCCCTCTCACTCTTTCCTTCTTGCTTACTGTCTTACCTTTGCTTTTCTTTCCCTCTGACTGACTCACTTTATTCCCTTCTCACTCTTTTCTATCTGCACTTTTTTCTCTTTTAATCACACTCTGCTTTCTTTGCTCTGCTTCTGTTTATATTTCTTTGCCTCTCACTCACTCTGTTATCCCACATGCTCCTTTCCAAGGTTCTGTCACTCTCAGTTGCCATATTTTCTTTGCCTACCTTGTTGTCTTGCTTGCCATTTCTTTCTGCCATTGCTGTGCCACTCCATCTTTGTATCTTCCTCTTTACGGCCCTCTTTTTCAATCCCATTTTTGCTCCTCCTTCCACTTGGTCCCCTCATCTCTCTCATATGCCCTCTACTCACTCCTCATCTCCCCAACGTCATGCCACCTACAGGGCTGCCATCCATTCTCTTCCTCGCCTCTCTCTCTCACTTCCTTTCTGTCTTTCCCTTTTCTCTCTTTCTCTCTGCTCGTTTCTTTCTCAAAGTGTCTCCACCTGATCTCCCTCTCATGCCAACCTTTGCTCTTCTGCCTTCCCCTCCTTCTCCCTCCAACCCTCTTACCCCTCCTTGCTTTCCTGTCCTCCTCTCTGCCTTTCCTGTCCAGTTTTTCTCCATTCTCTCCCTTCTTTGTCCCTCTTTCTGTCCTCATTGTGTCTTCCTTTTCTGTCTTCCACCTTCTGCTTCTCTTATTTCTTCTCTCACCCTTCTTTTTCCCCATTTCCATTTTCCTTCCCTTTTTTGTCAGTCTTTATCTCTCTCTATTTTTCTCTTAGTCTCTTTGAAGGCTTTCTTCCCACCATCCCCTTCTGTCTTTTCCCTTTTCTGTCACTCTCTTGCCCTTTTCCCCTGTTTTTCACTCCAGACCCTTCTCTCTGTCTTCTCTTTTCCATATTTGGCTCTCACACTCGCTCCATAAAGCCCCTCATCTTTTATCTCTTTCCTTCCCTCTTTGCTTTTTTCCCAGTGTGTGTTTCTTCCTCTCTGTGTTTGCCTCCCTCTTTAGCCTCCCTTTTTGGGTCTTCACCTTTTTGTTATTTCCTCTTACCTCTACCCTTTCTCTCTTGCTCTCTGGCTCTCTCCTCTTGCCTCCCCTTTTACTTCTCCCCCTGTCCTCTCTTTTTCCACTATGTATCTCCTTCTGGATCCACCTTTCCCTTTTTCTCCTGGGATCTCTGTCTTCCTCCCTGTGTCCTTCTCTCTCCCCGCTCCTTCACCCTGCTTGTTCCCTATACCCCTCTCTCCTCACTCACATTCCCTTCATCTTTTGGTTATTTTCTTCCTCTCATTCTTCTTTCTCTCTCTCTTACTCTTCCCCTCTTGCACTCTACTGCCTCTATTCCCCACTCTCTCTCCCCTTTCTGCACTCAGGTGCTCCCCTTTCCTTGCTATTGCCCTCATTTTTTCTGTCTCCTTTTCTTTCTTTCCCTCTCTTTAGCAGATGATGTCTACATTTTCCTCAGAGCTGTGTTTTAAGTTTCTTGGCCCTGCTGAACATGCTCAAAGTGCAAAATAACACCTGCAATCTCCTGAAACTTGTGTCCTATCTGTTTACTTTACATTTTCTGTATCAGAGCCAAGATTACCATTACAGTATCCCCAAACCTATGGCATGAAAACTCCTATGCTGATTTGTCTGTCTTTTCAGCTTGGGTCCAGTGAGAAAGAAGGTCTGCAGCCACCACTGTCAGCCAACATAACCGACTCATTGGTTCTGATAGCTGTGGGTAGGACTGGACATATACACACGTTGATCTAGGATTTTTCTGTCTTCTTTTCTCACACCTTTTGTTGAAGTTCACAAGTTTGTCTTGAATGTTTGTATTTTTTGGAGTGGCAGGAATAATTTGAGGAGAGAGCTGTTATTTTAGTTGTTGCAAGTTTAAAAACAGTTACTGTAATGGAAAAATACAAGAAAGAATTGGCTCTGCCCTTAGTGCAGAAGAGTAGGCATTGCTTCATACAACCATAGAACAACCCAAATTAGAAACACCCTCAGAAGATGATCTGGTTCAACCTTTTATGGGAAACGGAGCCTCCGTGAGATCATCTAGTGTCCTCTCCAGTCTCATCTTGAAAATCTGTGGTGATGAGGACTCTACCACATTCCTGGGACAATTGGTTCCATGATTGATTGTACTCACCATCAAACATGTCTTTCTTATACTGACATGAAACCTCTCCTGGTCTCTTCTCCATGTACTGTGTGGTGAAGAGAATAGCTCCATCCCCTTCGTAGACACCTTTAAGTGCCTAAGTATTGGAATGCTGTAATGTGGTCTCCCCGAGCCTTCTCCATGGACAAGAGACCCAACTCCAAAAGTCTTATCTTGCAAAGCTCTTTGATCTTCTCCAGTCCTCCTTCAGACCCTCTCTAGTCTGTCCATGTCTTTTCAGAGTGGTGCGGACCAGCCCCAAGTAGAGTGGGATGGTCACATCTCCCCCTGATGGTAACACCCCTGAAAACACTGCCCAGGACTGATTCACCTGTTGCTGTAACCATGATCTTCTGATTAATTTTTAGCTTGTTGTTGACCAGCACCCCCAGGTCCCTTTTAGCAACACTTCCCCAGCCACATGGATTCTAGCCTGTAGTGGGCCCTTTGGTTATTCTGAGCCAGAAGCAGGACTTTGTTAAACTTCTCTGTTTTAAACTGCATACAGGTCTTGCCCATTCCCCCAGCCTGTCCAGATCTCACTGTAAGATGATTCTCCCTTCTGACATGTCCACCTCACCACCCAGTTTAGTTTCATTAGCATGTTGGTGAGGGTGCTTTCAATCCTAACATCTAGACAATTTTTGAAAATGTATAACAGTTTGGGGCTCAGTATCAATCATTGAGTAAATCTGCTTTTGACTGGCTGCCAGCCTGAGTAAAATACATTGATCACCACACTTTGTGGCCTTATTAGCCAGATTCCTACCCATATTTGAATAATTTGTGCTTCAGCTTTCTAGAATCTTTTTTGTTTTTTCACTGTTAACATGTCCTATTAGACTGGCACATTTTAAACTGTCAAGTTTGAATTTAATCAAATAACTTGATAATGGTCTGTGTTAAATTTCTTCAGACCCTGCCTGTCATGAGCAATTGTTGGATGCAATTTTTTTTACACCTTTAGCTAAGATGATGAAGAATAACTGTTTACAAAGATGGGCAAGAAAGCCTGCAGATGCATCTTAACAGAAAGTCAAGCTATAAATTTAAATTTAATTGTTATTCCTTTTATGTATATTGCTAATGTAAAGTTGTTCAGGTTTTTTTCTACAGGAAGCCTTCCAAAGTGTTAATTGAATTTTGGAAGAATACTTGCAGAAAATGGACTAATGCTGGGCTTTGAAATACTTAAAATTTGTATTTTGCTTGTTAGGAATTTTGATGATTTAGTTATATCTTGTTGCATTGAACTATGGGCCATTGTCAACAGAAATAGACTCATTTTACTTTTTTCCCCTTTGGACCTGAGTGGAACAGCACCTGCTAAGGATAACCTGAAAAGGGGCTTTGGGAAATTCTTTGAAGCCATGATAACAGGCAGGAACAGTCACTGCATATGTACCAGCATGTGTCACCACAGAAATAGTGAGGAAAAATGTGTCAAGCATAGCACTTGGGATTTCATGCAAATCCTGTGTTTGAAGAATGGCCAGAACTCAGCAACAACCATCATAGCTTACATGGAGAAAACTGGTTTCCTGAATCAAAGGTAGCTACTGGAAAGGAGTTAGCTTCCTTGTGAAGAAATCTAGAGATTGCATAGCCATATTGCCTGGAGTGCAGTTTAGTTACCTCTTTGTTTGCAGTCCTGAAAAAGATTCAAGATATTTGAGCTTGTGTTTTCTCCTTTATATAAGGGAAGATGAGGACTGATCAAGTGAAACTGAATCGCAGAGAGTTTCCAGTATGTTTTAAGTTGATTGCCACAGGATCAGTGTTTGAGGAAATGATCACAGGCAAGGGATGAATTGATCTAGTGGACACCTTTCCAGTTACATTGCCAAGAATTTTAGAAGCCTTTACTATGGGCTCAATTGATTTCTTACCTGAGCAATTAAATGATGGTAGTGGCCATTCAGAGTGGCTGTTCAGACCTTCTGGCTTGCACAATGCCAGCATAACTGGACTGCTACTTACAGTCTGATATAAATCTGTAAATCTGTATGCAGTCTAGGGAGTTCATTCAGAATTATTTTCAGGGGCCAAGCCTTACTAGATATGAGAAAAAGGAATCTGAAAAGTAATCAATATATGCGCTATGTTTTAGATAGAGTTCTGTTCTAAGCTTGTTAGTTAGTAGTGGGTACCATTGGAAAGAGTCACCTGTTCTGTGGGACCCAGGCTACTTATTTTGCAGTCAGGAAGCTCACAGCACAACAGATTAAGCCAGCAGTGAAAACAGCAAAAACTATAGACACAATCCTGTTTTTTCTGTTCTTGATGTTGAAGTGACATGAAGCTTCAGGTCTTAATAGTCTTTTAGAGCTGTATTTTTATGAGAACCTGCTGAACCCCATATTGCAATCCACTTATGCTACAGTCCCCTGTACCTTACTGCCACAGACACTTGACCTTTCTTGGGGAGTTGGAGCTTCTCTGACTTTCTTACTGGGAGACAGAATGCAAGGTAGAATCATCCCCAGGTTCTGTAAGTTCCATGGTAGTAGAACATACTTGATAGCTGTTTTAGGTTGCTCGCAACCACCCTTTTTTAATCTGTCCATTGATGGTATTTGGCAACAAAAATTGTGACTTACAGAATTGATGTTATTCTGATTGGTAGTCTGTACCCTTGTTGATCATGTAAATTTCCAAAGGACTCTTGATTCCTTTGGAACTGCTAAACAATACAGCATTTTTGCTGACAATGCAGGGTTGTGTGCTGTGGTCTAAAATACCCTTGTAAGAATTACACTAGCTGAGAGTGGGACATGTGGGAGCAATGTACCAAATTTATTCTTGCTGTGATACTGATTGATATTTGCTTAGACCAGAGAAATTTCATACAGATTGCAGATACTCTAAGATGTTGCAGACACTTGGAGCGCTACGAGATTTATTTCTGACTGCAACAGTTTATTAGTCTATACAGGACAGATTATCAAAATGCCAACTATTTTTCAGAGAGCACAAAACAGGGATATTTTGCAAACTGAAACTACAGAATGCTCAGAAATAAAAGTGCCACTTAATTCAGTAAAAAATGTTAATACAGTAAAAATCACCTTAAAATAGACAAATTCAATATCTCAAATAAGAGATAATGTAGGCATGTTTGAAGGGCTCTTGCCCTTTTCAGCTCTCAATGGAGGTTTGTTCCTGTACCTTGTATTTCTTTGATTTCACTCATGTTACCTTCTACCTTCCTGATTGCATCTAGATCTTGTGGTTTCTTCTGGTATATGAACTACTCAATACCTAATTATTTCTTTAATGCCACTATCCATACATATACTAGAAGCAACCAGATCTTTGGACTAATGACTTGGTAACTAGGGGAAAACCAGACTGATTACACAACCAGAGTAACCAATGAAAAACATGAAAAAAATAATCTGGAGAAGTTCTTCCAGCAAGTTCTAAAAGAATCAGCTAAAACACAGGGGTTTCTACAGGAGTTCTGGCAAAAGTTTTGTGTGTTTATGAATAAAGAAGTGGTACATTTCAAACAAACAATTCCTGTGATTTTGATCACTATTAGATGTAAGCTTGAAGAGGTTTTAATCAGAGGGGAAATCAAAATGGTACAACAGTTGTTTTTAGTAGTTGCTTGAACTCGTTAAAGGATGCTACCTTTGGCTACTAAATACTTCCATTTTCCACCACTTTATATTCTGCCAATTTAGAAGAAAAGATCAAACCCTACTTAAAAGAAGGAGTATTTTCAGGCATTCTGGATTACTTTCTCCCGCCCTAACAGCATAAAAATAATTTTTGGATTTTGTTTGGCGAGTCTCTGAAAAATGCTCAAGAGCAAAGCATTTGCCAGTAATCAGAATATGAAACTGCAAAATTTAAGTATGACTAGTAATGGTGACTGTGTGTTCTCATTTTGTTTTAAAATGAAGTATCTAAAATATTATGTTTACCAAATTTTTGAGCCAAATAAGTGAACACATGGAGAATCAATTAAAAATAAGCTGCTGAAGGGTTTCTTCATAATTAAAAAATAGTAATTTTAAAATTTTTTAACACCACTGATTTATGGTTAGAAGCTTTCTCACAATAATGCACTAAATAGGTTGTTAGGTGAGGACAAACTAGGAAAAATGCAAGAACTGATATTTATTTTTGAAATGCAGGGCTCTTGAAAGACCTGAATGTGTAAGTCCGTGGACACTCACTTCTCGCTTTTAGTATTTCCTTTTAAACCCCATTACTAGCTTAATAAACGGGATAGCTGCCAGCATTGATAGCCGTGATCTAGATGGTCTGTTAAGTGCATTTTTTAACTAGAAAATGGATTAAAAATTAACTGTTTGCCTATCTGACTCAAATACCATTTCCTCTACCTATTCAGTTGTGTCATCTAATGACTAATATTTTTACTGCAAATATTGTTTTTACTCACATCGGCATGAAAACAGCTAAGACTGAGTGAACTGCAGTTTGTTAAATCCCTGTCAACAGAAATGATTGTTAAATGTAAAACTGGATATTTACACAAGTTCACTGAAGACTGAGTGATGCGGAAGGAGGGAGCACCCTAGTTCTCTCTCAAGTCACAGTTTCCTTGGCTATGCAGCAAGGGAAATAGTTTCTGTGAGCTGAATGTATGTTTTGTAGTTATTCACTCCTGAAGTTCTTAATTGAGTTTTCAACTCTTGTTTTCATGACCTGTTCTTCCTTCCACTGAAAGCCTTGGGAATTTTGATCTTGACTTCACTAGAAAACATGGCTGTATCCTACTTATTTTTATTTAAAGAAGAAGTTTAACGGTTTATGTAAAATACTGCATTCTGTAGCTTACTTAGTCATAAGTGACTAATTTACATCTCACAGAAGTGCTAGTCATGTTAAATTTTCATTACTTGGAACAAGATCAGAATTAAAAACTGGGAGGAGCAGAACAGATTCTCAGATCAGGATTTCAGTGTAAAACATTTCTGCCTTTTGCCAGTGTGTTCTTTTGGGAACTGATGATGTAAAACATTTTGATGGGGAGAGGAAAATGTTTTTATTATTCCAGGGAAATAGCTTCATTCCTTCCTTTTGTCTGAACAGGTAAACATCTGAATTTGGTGTGAATTGGTCTCTGCAGATTTAGTCAGGAGAGATTGGACAGTTGCCAATCCAACATCACTGCTTTGAATTGGCACCTCAGTAAAGGGAGAACAATCAAAGTACATAAACCCCTTTTGATTCCATTTTCATCTGACTCTCGTCATTCACCAGAATACATCAATGTGATAGATTTGGACCATGTAGGTTACATATGGAACAGACATTTCTTGTGATACAGTGGGCCTAGCTGAGCTAAAGTGGCTGTAACAGGAATGCAGTTTGTTGCTCCTGTAAGCCTAAGGTTATGGTATTCCCTGGAGAGTGTTATGTTAGCTACCTTTGCAGAGTTATTCAATAACACAATTTTTATGTTGTTTTGTACAATGTTACTGGATATGGGCAGCAGTGTACTCTGGCAAGTTTTATGCTCTTCACAAGGGGCACCGGCTCCATCTGATGATCCGTTGAACAGGTTAGGAAACATCATGAAGAGAGCTGGAGTCCTTCTTCTCTTCCTCTTGTCATGAAGGTTCTGTGGAAAGGCACTGGAAGGCCAACAGGAGATGAAGCTATCTTGAAACTGCCTAAGACTTTTAACAATTAAAATATATTAAACCATGGAACTATCTAAGTGTGAGGTGAACTACTGGGTGCCTTTACTGCAGTGACAGTTGCTGTGCTTACAACCTAACATAATGGCACATTATAGATTTATAGAGGTGGTAAGAACAAACTTTATTAATTACATTATTAGTTATCATTGCATCAGCTTTCTAACACAAGGTGGAGATCTATGAGTATTCCTTGTGTTGTGAAATAGTGCTAAAGAGTGGAACTACAGTGTATTTACTAAGGTTGCCTGAGAATTAACTGCTCTGTTTTTGTCACCAGGAATTCAGCAGCAGTGGGTCATGGCTGTTTCTGCTACGCTCTAATGCGTTCAATTCCAGTTGCTGTCTACATTGTTTTGGTAACAGGTCTGCGTTACCACCTGTTCATATGGAGTGTCTTCTCACCAAAACTACTTTACGAAGGAGTGCATGTGTTCATCACAGCTGCCATCTGCCTATTCTTCACAGCAATGGATCAGAACCACTTTCACAAAGTGCAAGATTGAAAATGAGTGTGCAGCATGCAGTTCTGCATTGCAATGTCCAGTGCCACTGGAATGGAAGAATGAAAATAAGGTCTTTAATTGTTGTGCAGAATTTGAAGAGCAACCTTATTTATACTGGTCAAGACCAGGACTTGAAGGGTCTGTCCTATGTTAAAATTGAGTTTGCTTTAAAAAGGTTGAATTGAAACGAACTGGTTTTTTCATGGATAACTTTTGTTCTAAAACTGTCATTATAGCACTTCCCAAATAACAAAATGGTGATATTACATGATTTGAATATTAAAATGTATATCTTAATATAAATACAGACCAGTGCCTCATGGGCACTGAGAAAATCTACTATGCATATGATTTATATGATTTTTTTACCTTCTTAGACTACAGAATCCTAAAAATATTCAGGATTTCTGGTGCTGTTTGCAGGATCTTGTATCCATTAGCCTCAGGGGGATTTTTTGTGTTTGCTTTGTTTCTAGTGGATGCGTCGAAATTATTACTAAATTATTATTGTACAAATATCCCAGGTGAGAGATTTTGTTTGTTTTGCATAGGCAGCAAGCATTTATATTTAAAGGCAGCATTTTCTCTGTAAGATGAGTGCAGTCATTACCTGTAATGGATGTCAATCTGCACTTCAGGCACTGAATAAGAAACGGTTATAGTCTAACAATGTAATGACTCTTCTGTGGAGTCCATTCACTGCTAAAATGTTGTGTTTCTTCTTATCAGTGTATAAATGTTAAATTAGATTGATGCAGCCCCAGTGGACACTGTGTCGTGTTTTCCCCACAAGAGCAGAGAGCTGTGAGCAGTGAATAGGAAAATAGTTTTGGGAAAATAGGCTAAGTTACAAGCAGATTAAAAGGTGTGTTTGCAGGTTGCATCACCTTCCCCCAGTGACCAGTCTAGCCATCTTACTTGAATGTGCTGTAATTAATTCCTAACAATGTTGTTTTCCTTGCTCCTGTCAAGAAGATATATGTTGATGACTATACTGACTATCAATATTCTTTATGTGGGCTTTTTTTCCTCATATTTTTGTCCATGTTAGTAGCTAATAGGATTTAATATAAATGTATTAGAGGTATAACAGAAGGCAAGCATACAGAGGACTTTAAATTTTGTTATAAATCTGGAAAAAGAAAACTAAAGGAGTTATATAGCTGACAGCCCAATTGTTAAGCTCACTGAAACACTTTGTATCTCGTGTTTCAGATAAACCAAATCTCAAAATGTAGGCCTATAGTTTTTATACATTAATAACAGACCATCTTGGTCACTAATAATGACATCTTTTTCAACTATAAAACAACCAAAATTTTCAGTACACTGGCAAGATACACTGTGAACTGTTGGAAGATTTAAAATTAAATACTTTTAATAAATCACTTTTCAATGTGAATTATGGTGTGAATGTAGTACAAATTTGCAGTTTTTATCATTCTTAATACTCTGCTAGGTACCTGTTGGTGAGCAACCTTGTGGGCATTATCAGTATAGTCTGTTTGCTTATTTGCTTAATTCCTAAGCAGTCTTCCCAACATTCATACAGAATATGTTTGTAAGATATTTGACTCCGAGAGAAAGGGTGCTAATAAAGGGATGGAAACGGTTGAGGGGAAGTTGCTTCTTGGTGTCCTAAAACAATGTGGGATGACATTAACAAGTTCTTTCTTTCCTTCCTTCTGGTATTTTTTGCTCCTAGTATATATCTTGGACGTTTTATCAAATGGTGACATCTAAACTACTGTGTGTGAATTAAGGTTGCAGTTCTTCAGCTTACTTAGTTTAAAAATAATTTCTCCTTTGAAGTTGAAAGATGTCCAGATTGAATCTAGGATAAAATAAATGTCTTGGGAAAACTGTGTTACTTAGGTCTTCAAGACCAGGAAAGAAAGGAAGAAGGAGAAGACACTGTATCTCTCTCTCAAGTTAACTGAGTTAATGAGTTTAAGTGATATGTGAATGAACAATGGTACTTTAAACTTCAAAATTGCCATTTTTATTCTTTTTCATCCTTTCCCTTTGAGTATAGGCAAATTAAGTAATATTTTAGCTTCATGAGCTTATGGGTTATAGCAATGCAAAGCTGAGGCAGTGAAGGAATGAGTTCTTGCCACAGGCAAACCGACTTTAACTGGGAAATTATATAAAAATTTTTAAATCAACATAAAGTTCTGGCATTTGATTTGAATGTACAGGGAATGCAAATGCCAGAATACAAATTCTTATCTCACTAGTGAGTTGTTCTACTTCCCTTTGCATCCTATCTCCCCAAATCATACTCAGCATGTCAAACTTTCAGCCAAGGAGACAAGTACTGTGGAAAGCATGAATGCTCCATGGGATGTTTTTTGCCACTCTGAGCATACCTATTTTTTCAGTCCAAGTAATCTGTAGTTCCTCTTCCAGTGTTGGATCAGCCTGGGCTGCAGCTTCCTTGGTAGTACCTTCTGCACAGGCACAGATGCCTCCTTAAATGTCTTCTGAGGAGGAATGTTTTCTGTTTGAAGAAAATTTTGACATGTTGAATTTTTTTACTCAGCACCTTTGCTGCTGGCCAGAGCCAAGTTCAGCCAGTGAAGGGGTCTATAACTTCCTCTACTAGACTTCACTAAGTCACCATTGGTCAGCACAGCTCACTGGCACTGAAGTGCTCAGCTTGAGCTTCATTCTTGTAAATGAATTCAGATTTAAGAAAAAAAAATGCATTCATATTTCACATGCAATCAGTCTGTATTTCTGCTCTCTAGGCAAAAAAGCTTTGGTTTCCCTTGGCTCTACATAAGCCAACAGAAGATCCACAGCATGCGCCCCAGCCCTTCCAACAGGCAAGGCATGAGTGCTAGGCTGCTGCTCCTGTGTGGTGCTCTCTGTAAGGAGTTCTGGAATTCGTCACATAAGGCATTTGCAAGTTTAACAAGATACAGCTCCAGAGCTGCACAGTTGCAAATAACCATGAAGCCCTTCCTCTGAAAAATCAAGATTTCCCTGAGTGTTTCTGCAGCAGAAGGTAGGAAAGGAAGCTGTAGTCTTGCTGGTCAGTGGGGCAAGAGTGGGTGCTGGCTGGTGTCATTGTAGGCTTCCCATGCTCCTGACTGTGAAAAGCTACGATGAGGGGATATTTGTGAGGCTACCATTGCACTGTCTAACAGAAGCGTAATAACATCTGGGAAATGTCTGGCCGTCAGCCTCTCCTCAGTCCCCAGAGAGATAATACAAAGGGAGACTGTTTCCCAAGATCTGGATGGGGGAAAAATGACTGAGAGAGACTTAGTGGGACAACATGTGCTTGACCTGTTGGTGCCTTATTTCTCTTCTGAAGGGACAATAGACTGTGGAGAAGGGAGGAGCACTGGATGCTGGACAGCTTTAGCAAAGCCTTCAGCATCATGAACTTGGTGACGAACTTGGTGACCCATGTTGAGCTGTGGGTCAGTGGTCTTCAATATGGATGGGATTTCTGAGCACTATGGCTTGTCTTCAGTGGTTTGAGGTCCCATGGGTGGCTGATAAGCAGTGGTGCAATGCTAAGGCAAGGCAATTTAAGATCTTTCTGAAGCTGGATGAGGGGATGGCAAGACCAGAGCAAATCTGGAAATGCTACCAAATTGGAGGACTGGTATATATGCTGGGGGGAGAACCACAGCTTGGAGTGATCTCAGCTCACTGGAGAAATTGGCTGCTGCCAACCTTCAGTACAGCCTAGGCAAATAGTCCTGGCTGGTAATGGTGCAGGATGGGGTCCGTGGGATGGTGAATAGCTCTGAAGATCCACTGGGCAGAAGGAAGATGATGAGCACCCCTGACAACCTGGTCCTTATTCCCCAGCTGGTCAGTATTCAAGGAAACATGCACACATGTTTGTGCCGATAGTTTGTCCGGAGCCTGACCCAAATCCCAGTGGCCTGCCCTGCACCTCTCACCCAGAGAGGGGAACCCCAGAGGTTTAGAGCTATGCCTCTGTTGCTGGTCCAGACTCTGTTACTGGTGAGTCCAGTTTGAAGTTCATGGTGTTCACATGGGCCTACCAAGAGCAGAGCATGCACTCAACAAAGTAGGATTTACTGAGAGGATGTGGCATGCGGTAGTGATGAGGAACAGGGAAATAATACTGACTCTTCAGTATAAACAGAAGCCTGTTTATATTGAATCAGCCCTTTTTTACTCAGCTCTTCCTCTGCTTTCCTATGTTTATTCCTTCCAGAGCCATCTTGATCCGTATTTTTTCTCTTCCTTTGGTCCTTTTCCCACAACTTCCTTATCCCACAGAAGTTCCTAAACATCCAGCTTGTAGCTTGAGGGGTCAGGTGTGCCCCTGGACAGCTACTGTTCATGAGAAAATGGCATAGAGGGTTTAGAATACACAGTCCTGGCCACATCCACACAGTGACAAACTGCTCCCAGCCACTATAACCAGGATAGGTTTTGGGTTTTGTTTGGTGTTTGTTTTTAAAGAGGTGAGCATCACAGCTGAAAACTGTTGAAACTGTTGTTAATTTTGGTTTTATGTGGTCATGCTATATACACCTTATATGCAACACCTGTGATGCAAGAAGTATCATCTGTGGAAGAAGAGATTTAGTGCCATCTGCCCTTAGCTATGCTAGCTTTAGTGCCTCTGTAGCATGAGGATTCTCAGATTTCAGATGAAAGGTGTCCTGTTCTGCCATCGCCTCTGGTACAATGCAGATGATTCCCCAGAACATTCAGCTTGTGTCTCAGGTCTGAAGTGAAAGTTGTGGCCTTGCTATGATTTCTGCAGGCCCAGGCTGGGTACATTTGGCAGAACACACATAGGTGATTTAATTTCTGAAGCTGTTTTTCTAGAAAGTTTTCAGATTGCAAAATAGGCCTGTGGACATTAATTCCTGTGTTTTGCCTGATGATGGACATGGGTTCTTCCCAAAGGACTTGTTATCTCTCAGCATTTGATAAAAACTTGACGTGCTGTGAGGAATAGCCCTGTTCCTTCAACATCTGCCTTCCCCACTCAGGGGTAACACTGGTGTCCTCCCCACTTGCAGGGTACTGGGGATAAATTTTCAGCATGACATTACATTATGGTGTAACTCAAGCACAATCTGTAGGTCAAAGTACAGCGGTTTTGTGTGACATTATTTTCATCTGAAGAATAAAGGGTGCCAATCACTGGAGGTGGGCTTAAGCATAATGCTTAGTCTGAAGGTGAACTATACGTGGTAAAACTGTCATCACATGTCCCTTTTTTAGACCTCTGATTTTACCACGGCAGTGTGTTATATAGGGTGATGTCTGTTACAAGGACCACTTGTGATGCTGAGCATGATACAACACAGATCACACAGCAAATGTGCAGCCAGTACTTCATGGTTGGTGTGTTGGTCACCAGCAGGAAGACACGAAGTCCAAAACACTCAAAAGACCCTACTACTGTTACCCTAAGAGCTGGTTATCTCTGGTGAGATAAGAAGACGTGTGTTCAACTTCTCCTTATTTAAAAAAAAAGAAAAGAAAAGAAACGAAAGCTGCTTGAAGAGTGGTGTATTTGGAGGCTGTAGAATTTCCCAGTAGGTCAAAGTAGTATTACCTGCTTTTTGTGGGGTTGTTTCCTCACATAGCCAAGCCTGTGGAGGGCAGTGGAGTGTCTGCAGCTGTTCAGGCTTACTGGTTTGGCACAAGTTAGTTTGCCCAGTTTGTGTGCAGCAGTTGTTGAGGAGGCTTAGTCCATAGATCCTTTGGGTAGCTGGGCATAAGATCAAATTAAAGAAAAAATAGTGGTACGTCATACCTAGGGTCATGGAAATCCAAACCTTATTCTCTAAAACTGGTATTTAAAAGATCCACTGGTTCTAATTCTGCCTTGGGCACTGCATGTACTTCCTGTGGTTGGCTGTACACTCACAGAGGCATCAAGACAGAAGGAAAGTTTTGAGGCAATACTTGTTTGTATTGTGGGTGGTTTTTTGTTTTAAAGAAGTGTTTAAGAAACTAATATGACTAGTGTAGCTTTCCTGACTAGAGTCAAGAGCCCAGAGCAGCAAGCAACTTAGAAGTGCGTGAGCAGCCTCTGGCATTTTGGTTCCACATGAACTCACTCTACACATCACTGTTAAGGTCTTTTGTCAGTGGCAATGAAAGCCTAGTTCCTCCACAAGAGCCATGCTGGACATGCCTGATCAGTGGAATAAAGTCCTTGGTCCTTACCTTTCACAATTGGAACACAGGAGGCAGCTGCTGAGAAAAGGCTGTTAGAGGACTGCCACAGATGGAGATGCAACTGGGGTCATGTTATCCACACCTCTGACAATGAAGTGTTTCTGGGGATGTGAACACTTCCCTTCTGCTGTGTATGTTGACAGAAAGTGTCCAGAACTGCCTGTTTAGTTTTGCTGAACAGTGTGCAACAGTATGTGCTAGCCTGTCTCCTGCTTCCACATAGGCTTACAGGGTTAGCCTGTGGAGATCCATGATGTGAGGGAAGGGTGTGGTACTGCCAAGGAAACCACAGCACAGCATTCTTCATATCAGCACTTGCCCTGGGATGTCTGTAAACCCTTGGATGAACAGCAGCATGGGGCCCTACTTTGACTTACAAAGCACAATCTGATGAGTGAAGCGTGAAATATTAATGTGTGGAGAGCCACTCTCCTCTCACTTGTGTATTTGGCCTCCTAGAAACGGGTGTCTGTGGAATGTTTAGGAGCTCCCAGCTCTTCAGGTCTGGGTGCACAAAGGGCAGCCTGAAGAACTTCTGTGAGGGCAGTGGAGCTCCTTCCTGAGACTCAGTAGTGGACTGAGATGATCCCCAGATGGAATGTGAAGAGCACTTCAGGGAAGGCAGAACTGTGGTGAGGGATATAAAAGGATGAAATAAAAGGAGAAAGTTAAAAAAGTTAAAAAAGGTAAAGCATCTGGGATGAATTTTTCTCATGGGGTAGTTTTTGCAGGTTAGGCTGTGCCAAAGGAGAGGTGGTGTCAGTCCCATTTGCCCTTTCAGCACATGCAGCATCTCTGAGCAAGCAAAAATTGATCTCATTTATGAAAACCCCAGAATAAAAGAAAAAATAATAATAAAAAAACCCTTAAACCTCAACTAACAAAAAAAAATCAACCAAAAAACTCAGACAGTTGCCTGATTTGGAGCAATAGTTCAACCACACATAAACTCACAACAGCTGACTCCCAATATGCTTTCATCTCAACATCCTATTCAGATTTTTGCTGGTGGTGGAGAAACAGAAAATAAGAAAACAAAGTGTATGTTGATCTTAATTCATACTACTGACCTGTTTCAGTCAAACCTGGAGCAACCTGGAGCAAAGCAGAGGTTATAGGATATTCTGAGTTCCCAATTCTCTCAGCTAAACATCAGCAATGCGTCATGGACAAAGATCTCAGGACGTGACTCTGCTATTACCTTTACTCCAGCAGGGCTTTTGACACTGTCTCTCCTAACATACTATACATAAACTCATGAAACATGGGAAAAATGAATGAACAGTGAGGTAGATCAAGGACTGACTGAATGGCAGAGCTCAAAGGATCATGACTGGTGTTGTAGAATCCAGCTGAAGCCCTGTAGTCAGTGGTGCTCCCCAGGGATCACTACTGGCTCCAGTCTTATTCAGCTTACATATCGGTGACATGAATGAAGAGATGGAATGTACCCTCAGCATGTTTGTTGATGATAGGAAACTGGGGGGAGTGGCTGATACACCTGAGGCTGTGCTGCCATTCACTGGGACCTTGATAGGATGACAAGTTGGGGAAAAAAGAAATCTGATGAGGTTAAACAAGGGCAAATTCAGGGTCCTGCAGTTGGGGAGGAATAACCCCAAGTCCAGTACAGGTTGGGGCTGACCTACTGGAGAGCAGGTCTGCTGGGAACGCCCTGGGAGTCCTGGTGGATGACAAGTTGACTATGAGCTGGCAGTGTGCCCCTGCAGCCAGGAAAGCCAAGGGTATCCTGGGTTGCCTCAGGAAGAGTGTGGCCAGAAGATTGAGGAAGGTGATCCTGCCCCTCTACTCTGTTCTAGTGAGGCCACATCTGGAGTGCTGTGCCCAGTTCTGGGCACCTCAGTACAAGAAAGACAATGAGCTGCTGGAGAGGGTCTGGCAGAAGGCCGCAAAGATGGTTAAGGGTCTGGAGCACTTCTCTGATGAGGAGAGACTGAGGAAGCTGGGCCTGTTTAGTCTGGAGATGACTAAACAGAAGACTGAGGGGGAAACTTTCTGAGGGGGAAACTTTCCGAGGGGGAAACTCTTCAATACATACAAATATCACAAAGGTGGGTGTCAAGAGGGTGGTGCCTGATTCTTTTCAAGGTTATCCAGCAACAGGACAACAAGCAATGACCATAAACTAAAACACAACAAATTCTTTACATTGAGCATGAGAGAGCACTGGGACAGGCTGCCAGGGAGGTTGTGGCCTCTGCCTCTCTAGAAATATTCAAAACTCACCTGGATGTGTTCCTATGTGACCCAGGCTTTAGGAGGCCCAGCCTTGGCTAGATGATCTCAAGTGGTCCACTTCAACCTTAATAATTCTGTGATTCTGTAAATACTGGGCAGCCAGGAGTTAGCTAGTGACCATCCACATAACAGCAGCTGCCTGACCAGTCTATTCATGTAGGCTTTGGCCAAAGAATAGATGTTGAAACCTGGTTTTGCTAGTTCCCTTGGTCTTTAAATACACAGTGAAGAAGCTACTACAAGTTTCTTCTTACTGCAGGGGTGTGTCATCTGGCAAATGTGCCTCAGTAGCAGAATTTTAATAGGCTTTTGATGAAGGCTGCTTATCTCAGGCCATGGTCAACACCTGCAGCTCTGCTTAGCATCCTTGTGATAGAGTCTGGACAGCTGCTGCCTGTTTTGGTTCCTGAGTACAAGTGCAGGATAGAAATGAGTCACCTTTTCCATCCTTCCTCCACACTGCTGCATCTGTATGTGACACTGCCTGCACTGGATTCCCATCTCAACAGAAACAGAGCCAGAAGTGCCACAGAGCCTGCCTGGCACTTGGACTAGGAGTTAAAGTGAAAACCTCTTACCCTTCACAGAAGTGTTGTGGGGACATTACTGGGGGCTGTCTGCTACCAGAAGGGACACACAACACTGTCCTAGCCTTCAGAGCAGCAGTGACACACAGTTAAAGGTCAGTCTTTCTGGAAAACACTGATGCAGAACCTGCTTACTTGTCCTAGGGTGAATTTTGCTCACCAAACATGATACTGAAGTATAGCATGTGCTATACGACAGCTAGAATACAGGTTGTCTTGGTTTGATAATAGTATGTTCAGGAGGTGAGACATCTAATGAGGTGAAACCTCCTTTTTGTTTAATTTCCCTCCCCCCAGGTTAGAGAAGGTAAAAATTACGAGGAGTCTGAATGAAGAAGGAAGAACAACAATTTTACTAAAACCAGAAAGAAACAAAAAAACTATAATAGCAGAAAAATATTACCTAGATACTCCCGTCCCTGATAGGTTAAAACACAGCCTGGAAGGACATTTCATCTGAAGAAAAGCCCTGTGCCACGGAAGTGATGCTGTGGATCCCAGTGTAGGAAGCCACATGGGTGTCATTGGCAGTGCTGGGGCTGGCTTGGCATGGTGCTGGTGCCAGGTGGGCCCAGGTCATGGCACAGACGTGTTTTGCGTGGGCAAGAGAGACAGGGGCAACTTCTGGCAGGGCAATCACCGGTCTGGTGTCAGCAATTCCAGAGAGAAAAATCCCCTGGCTGCTGCGTTGGCTGGTCGTGCTGGGAAGGCTCAGCTGGGGCCAGAGCAACATTGATCTGATGTGAAAACAGCTGCAACTGAAGTGAAAGATGGCCAAAGCCAAGGCCAAGCAGCCCTTGGAATAAGATTCAGAGTTCACGGTGGTCCAGTGGGCAAAACCCCAATGAGAGTAGTTCCAGTGTGTTCCTGCCTTTTATCTCTTGTCTCTGGAGTTCCTGGGATGCTCCTTTCCAGTAGGTCCTGAAATGTTTGAAGCAGTCTTCCCCAATCAAGCTCAGATGGGGGGCAGTTCCCCATGCTCCAAATTACATGGTGGTATATAAAAATTCACTAAAAATTCTTCCCATTTAACTACAACTATAGTGCAGGTATACACAAACAAATTATTTAAAGCCTGAAACCCTGATGGTAAAATACCAGATGACTAGAGAAGTGTTTTTATGCCATTTGTAAGAAATATACTCGTTTGCATGAGGAGTGTAGTGAACATAGATTATGTGAAACAAAAGCTCAGAAACTGGGCAGTTTTCCTCCTGGATGCAAAGATTATAATTAGTCTGTGTTTTGGTATGTGATAGTTCGAAAATATCTTAGCAGAATACAGAGCAAGTGTAACTTTCCTGGAAATGTTTCACCTGCTGTTAGATCCTTAAATCAAACTGCTGGATTCTTATCATCAGACCAGTTAGATTTTCTTACATTTTTACATGTGACATCACCCAAAATACCCTCTAAACATACAATTTCTCTGGAATGGGCTGTTTGATTTTATTCTTTAATAGTCTTGCTCCTTTCCCACTGAAATCAGGTGAGTGTTGCTCATATGGCCAAGAGAGCCCTAACTTTCAAGTAATTTCTAGTTGCTATCGTTGAAATATTTTATTTGCCTGATGCTGTATTGCTTAAGATGTCTTAAATACTCTTAGAAAATAAAGGCCAAATCAGTTTTACTTCTGCATTTGAATTCTCAGTGTCATGCTGCTTTTATGTAGGCATATGCATATTGAGTATTATTTTCTGAGTATAATTGCCTTAAGTGCTGTTGATCGTGCAAAGAGAATGATGCATTCTCTGACTCAAGGGTCTGAGAATAAAAGATCCAGATCCCAAAAATGCTTAAGCATGTGGAGAAAGCCCTCTCAAGGGATAAGACAGACATCCAATTACTCTTGTGTTCAAGGCTGGGGTCTGCATTTAGCAGATGAATACCAGGTGAAACACACTGCCTCTCATCCCTGAGCAGTGCTGGTCATTGGAGGGAGGGGCTTGGCAGGAGAGAAGGACTGATGAGAACAGGTGCAGGCAGCAGAAGAGCAGTATGAATGGAGGGCTTGGAATCAGACTGAAGTAGCCAGATGGGACACAGAAAACACCAGGAAGACAAACGAACAGAGGAAAAAGAAGAAGAATGAAATGTGTGAATCCAGTGTTAGGCAGTGATCCTTCAACTTACTGGTGGTAACATGAAAAAACTAGATGGAGATCTGTTTCCAAGGTGTTTGTAGAGGAGCTTGTGACTAACTTCAATTTATTCTATTCCTGAATTGAAATGCAAAGAAAATAAAGGAGGATATGAAAACATAGGCCGGACAAAATGACAAGAGCCAGAGAATAAGTATGGTTTGAAGACTAGTAGCATGTATGAAAGTTGCCAATTCAAACTGTCTGCTTTTATTGAGGACTCTCCCTCTACATTTTGTGGAACATTCATGCTGTTCTACATTGGATGATTTCTTATGAGCAGCATTCCACATTACAATATTAGAGTGCTGAGAACTTAAAATCCATAGTGTTTTGTGTTGCCTATTAATCTTTAGTCTTGCTTGCTGACTAGTCAGCACTTCACAGGATCCTGTCATGATCAATCTCACAGCTTCAGATGTGTTCAGAGCAATGTGCCTTGATGTAGTGGAGGTAGAAAGATGGTGCAAGAAAGACATGGACCTAAGAAGATCTGCCTAGTGGATCAAGAGATGAGCCACAAAAATTATCAGAGGGCTAGAACATGTCTCCTATAAGGACATGCTGAGAGAGTGGGTGTTTTTCAGCCTGGAAAAGAAAGTGCTCTAAGAAGACCTTATAGAATTCTCTCAGTACTTAAATGGAGTTTATAAGAAAGATGGGGACAAACATTTCAGTAGTGTATAGCAATAAGACAGGAGATACTGGTTTTAAACTAAAAGAAGGTAGATTTAGAATTAGGAAAAAATTCTTTACTGTGAGGGTGGTAAAGCATTAGACTGTGTTGCCCAGAGCAGCTGTGGATGCCCCATCCCTGGAAGTGCTCAAGACCAGGTTGGATGAAGTTCTGAGCAACGTGGTCTAGTGAAAGGGGTCCCTGTCCATGGCAGTGGGGTTGAAAAGAGACGATCTCTAAGGTCCCTTCCGACTTAAATCATTCTATGATTCTATGAGACTTGGACTAGATATAAGGAAGAAATGGTTCACGATGAGGGTGATGAAACACTGGCACAGATTGCCCAGAAAGGTGGTGGATGCCCCAAGCCTGGAAGCATTCAAGGTTGGACAAGGTTCTGAGTGACATGATAGAGATGATGATGTCCCTGCTAACTGGAGCAGGGGCTGGACTAGAGGGTCTTTAAAGATCCCTTTCAAGCCAAACCATTCTATGAAAAGCAGAAAGAGGGTGGGAAAGCTGTAAATGCAACGTACAAATATCCATAGACATTACACCCTGAGCATTGTTAGAGTTGATAGTACAGAGCAGTTTCCTTTTTCATGCATGAATGTTTTACAAAACACTCATTTTATGGCTCTTACTTCATGGAGTTGCTTGCTCCCCGAAGGTAACATCTGAAGAAAAGTCCTCCCACAACTTGTGAATGAAGGAGGGAAGCTTGTTTAAAGACGGACCAAGCAAAACTCTAGAACGTGACTGGGAATTTCTTTCCTTTAAAGAGAGAGGTTTTACTGGTAAAAGGACAACACAGCCATCTGCAAAGACGTAAGACATCTGGAAATCCCTTATTTTCTGAGCAGAAACTCTTAAAGCAAGATATAAGACCACTCCAAATGGAAGACAGTATGTGTATTTACTAGTTTTGCTTATTTCTTTGACATTGTTTCTAGCTTGCAGGAAACTTCTACTCTTCCTTTTTACAACTACTGTAGCTACTGAATCTTTACACCACTCAGCTGCACATAAGCCAGCTTGTGGCAACACCGCTATTGTGTGTCTCTGTAAGGGTACAGCTCACAACTGTAACAAGGTCTGTCAGTGTATGTTTTGCTTATCTGCTTATTTCACATAGATATCTTGAAAGAAACCAAACTAGGCTTCAACAGGGGGAAAAGCTCTTCTAGATGGTAGTGTTGGGCCTCTACCTCCATAGGGCAATTACTGCCTTGTTGGTATGTAGACACATGGAAAGGGGAGGAGCATCTAGGATTCTCTTCCATTAAATGACAAATTGCATTATTTTTTAAATTAAATCACAGAGATCAAACTCATCCTCTTGTATATGCTTGTTCTTAACTGCTGTCTGTTGTGTGAGACAACAGTTTCAAAAACTCAAGTATTAAGAGTTTGGTAATTGAGGAGGCTGGCAGCATGCTACCACCTGGAAACCATAGCTGGTCCTGCAAAGAAGAGACATGAGGAGGGCAAAAAGGAAAGAATTAGCCTATACTTTCTTCTGATGTGTCTGAATAATGTATTCACAGGAAAATAAGCTCAGCATCCTCAGTCAAGGCTGAATTTAAAACATTGATTTTATGGTTTTGGTGGGAAGTGGAAAACTTGGAGATCAGTCACAAAATGGGGCTGAAGACTGGCAGTGGCAGCTCTGTTCTCCATCATCTTTTCTGATTATAGCATTCCATATGGACAAGATGAGGGGACAGTTGTCTGAGTCCCTCTAGCGCTATGCAGTCAGGGGCACTTACTCAGGTATACTGGTATGTATTTTTACCCTTGTAGTGAATTGACTCTGGTGAGCAGGAACCCACTAAAGCCACCCTACCACTCCCCTCTACAAGTGGATAGATGAGAGAAAATAACAAAAAGTTCCTGAGTTGAGATAGGAACAGGAAGGGGGTCACTCACTGAATACCCTCATAGGTAAAACAACTTGTCTTGGGGATATTAAATTTATTGTCAATAAATTCAGAGCAGGATAATGAGAAGTAAAATAAGTCTTAAATACCTTCCCCTCACTCCTCCCTCCTGCTTCAGCTCTACCTCCTTCCCTCAGTGGCACAGGGAGACAGGCATGGGGGTTACAGTCAGTTCATCACATGATGTTCCTGCTGCTGCTCAGAGAGAGGAGTCCTTTCCCTGCTCCACTGTGGGATCCCTCCCACAGAGACAGTCCTCCGTTAATTTCTCCCATGTGAGTTCACCCGAGGGGCAACAGTTCTCCATGAACTGCTGCAGTGTGGGTCACTTTTCCATGGGGCACAGTCCTTCAGGCACAGGCTGCCTCAGCATGGGTCCCCTACAGAGCCACAGGTCCTACCAGGAAAACCTGCTCCAGCGTAGGCTCCTTTCCCCACAGGTCAGCAGGTCCCTGCCAGGACCCTACTCCAGCATGGGCTTCCCATGGGATCACAACCTCCTTTGGGAATCCATCTGCTCTGGTACGGGCTCCTCCATGGGCTACAGGTGAATCCTTGCATCCCTGTGGACCTCCTTGGGTTGCAGGGCACAGCTGCCTCATCGGGGTCTGCACCATGGGCTCAGCACAACTGCTTGGAGCACCTTCTGCCCCTTCTTCTGCACTGACCTGGGCATGTGCAGAATTGTTTCACTCACATATTCTCTGGCCACTCTTTTCTGGCCACAGTTGCATCTACTCAATAACATTCCCCCCGCCACCCTCTGAAGTACGTTATCACAAAGGCTACCAAAACCTGGCCATGCAAATCCAATACAACCCTCCTTGTTGACTCTCTTTTCCTTTGTATAAAGCAGCTGAGTGTCCACTGAGGCTGTCGTCTCTCCCAACCTAAAGGCGAAGGAACGCAGGTGCAACACACACAGACCATCATGATTAACAGCAAAAGGTACACTTTATTACACACATGGTCCTATATTTATACAGTCTGTGCTTTTTGGTTATATGATTATATAAAATGATTGGATAAATCAAACTATCCATGTTCAAGCAATCTAAGCTCCGCAGTCCATTGGTCTTGGTGTTAATTAGCTCCACCTGAAGTCTACACCATGTATTCTTTCCAGAGGAATTCAGGAGGACTTGCAGTTTTCCTTTTAATGAGCAGGTGCAGATAAGAACCTATCTCAAAGCTATGAACTATTCCTTTGCTATTATCCAGAAACGTGCAAACAGAGACCTGCTTCTCTTGGGAACTGCTTCATGGATGGTTCACAGAAATGTTCACAAAATGTCCATTTTCCTGCATATTCACCACACCCACCAGTTAGTGACCTGTCTTCCCCTGCATGCTATGAATATTTACATGACTTATGCAAGTTGAAAACTGCATGGGAAAACAAGGAGCTCTGCCCTCATTGTAGTTTGCAGTGTGACCTACAGGCATCCAGGCAAGATGTCTGGGTGCTCAGTTTCTGCATGTCATGTCTAGAAAGGACATGACTTCTTGTCATATGGCTGAGAGGAATAAGTCAAGGCTTGCAGGGGGAGAATAGATTTTATTAGCTGAAGCAAAAATCAGGCAAGTTCTTTTTGTATGCATGTGTACACAAAGGATATGCCTGTGAGGGAATTATGAGTCGTAAAAGACAGAGTAGGAAGCTAAAGAAAAACATGTGCCACCTTCCAGAAATCCCAACTAATGACATCTCCTGATGTGGCCACCTGCAAGGGCTTGTGGAGGAAGCCACCTTACCACCCTGCCGATGGCTGGGCAAAGCCCTGGAAACATCTCACTCCCATTTCATGCAAAGGAGGAAAGCGCTTGGCAATTCCTGCAGCTCTATGGGGAGTTTTTGACAGGTGCTCTTTGAGACTGGTGTCCTTTGAGATATGACTCAGAAGTCCCATCCAGACTTGTGAATGTCCATGTTCATGTAAATGACTAAAGAAGAATGATTTCTCTGGTGTGTCTGTTCCTCTGAATGAGACGTAACATTGCAGTGGTTCCTTCCAACTGCTAGAGACTTTCATTGACCTGAAGATTGAGTGTTTTCCAGACTTCAAAGAGAATTCGTGAAGAAAAAGCAAAAATGTTTCTTCAACTGTGTGGAGTAAGCAGGGTTATGTCTTGTCCAGAGGAAACGCCTTAAAGAAAAGCAACACAGTTTCAAGAGGCTTGAGTACTGGCAAAAGCAGAGTTACCTGAAGGTGTGCATGAATCTCCAGTGTCTAATTTAATGGGGAGCATGTTTCTGGGCATTCTACTCTCTGGAGTGAGGCCAGCAAAAGAGGTCAGTTGATGAGGTGCTGACAGGTGAGCATGCATCTCTTTGGGGACATTCCTTCAAGGAACCGAAGTGTGCCAAAAGATGAGATTCCCAATTGAAATGGAAGACAGGGAGCTCTTAATTTCTGTGTCTAGCTTCTGCTCTACAGAAAGCCACCACTGTTTACCTGGGTGTTTACATTCTGGTTTGAAAATTTTTATTTTTTTTTCAGGATGTGAAGTTTTGACACAGATGGGTTGTAGGGGAAGATGGAAACCACATATCCATGATGTTGGGCAATAGCACTGCCTGAATTGCTTCTGTTACTTCTGCCTCACAAGGATCTATTTCAGGGCGCTCACACAGCACAGAGCAATTCAACTTGAATGCAGCAGGTAGGTCGTGGGAACATCTGAGATCCTTGGTGAGAAGGCCAGCCTCTACAGATGAGGATGGATGAGGTCAAGTTTCAATGCTTATGCCAAGACAGCTGCACTGCAACTGCATGAAGGTGAACAGCTGCACCATCTGCTGAGGCGAGGTGTAAAACTCAGCCCTGGATCTCCACAGGATGATTTCAGGGGATTTTCAACATGTCCTCGAAAGCAGATGCCTGTCCATACACATTGTGAAACCATGGTCCCAGCCCCTGGCCTCAAGTCTTGCAAAGACTGCTTCAGGGACTGAGCAGCTGGAACTCCCTGCATGGTGTCTGTCCTGTGATGTCTTCTGGTGCACTGAAAAACAAGCCAAAAAACAACCTTTATGTTTGGTTGTCTGCTATTTGCTGTCATTAATCCACTTCAGATAATTTGGCAGCAGCAATCAGAATGAATTAATTTGGGATTTGCAGGCTGTTGATTGTTTTTCCTCAGGCAGCTTTCTGTTGACTTGTGGCCTTTGGGGATTAGCTGTTATTGAAAGCAACAGTGTGTGAACTTTTCTGATGGCTTGTGGTCTGTCTGTCCAGCTGAGCTGGAGAAAGAAGAGATGTATGTGGGTGCTGTTCAGTGCTCTGCCTTGGCTCCTCCATCCTCGGTGGAATTGATCTTGTTGAGTTTCTACGGTGCAGGCTTTCAAATCTTCCTGTGTGCTCAGCTCTGCTGTATGGCAGCTAATGTTGTCCTAGAGACCTGTACAGTCTCAATCTCTCCAGGAAGGGGCCGTCACTGCATGGCAGCCAGTTCTTTGGGGCTAAAGCAGCTGTTTACCCCTGTTTATTTCTTGACACAGACGATTCTACTTGCTGCTTTCACTTGTAGAATTCATTCTCTGCCTCAGGGAGACCAATCTTTGGTGTTGGGAGTAAAGCAGCTAAATAGAAAGAATGAGCTATGAAAAGGGGGCAGAGGAGTTTGGGGAGTGGTGCAGGGACACTGTGAGCTGCTGCGTGAGGGAAGGTGTCCCTCATCCTGTTCAGAGTAGAAGCATAAGCATGAGGTCAGGGACCCAGATGCACCATGCAGGGACTGCCCTTCCCCTAGCTCAGCCCAGCATCACAGCACATCCAGAAGAGGGTGTGTCATGTTTCCCTGCCTGCCTGAGCATTTAAGCATGTGATTCATACCTTTCATACCTTGATGTCCATACCTTTTTTTTAATTCTTTGACTTGGATGGACACAGTGATGGCAACTGGAGTAACAGGAGGCTGTGACAAGAGTCTAGAATCTTGAAACTAATTGCTGAAAGGCCAGTGCTTAAAATCGCACATAAAGGCTGAGACATGCAGCCTGACTTTCAGGTGGGCAGAGACTATAACATTTCCCAGGGGCTTGAATAGAAACCATTTGATATCACAACAACAAAACTCTCCAACAGATTTGTACACCTGAAATCAAGTTGTCATCTTCTTTTTATGTCCAAGTCCAGTTATTCCTCCTGTGGGATCCATGAAAAAAGGCTGTGTTTGACCACAATAGGCCCAAACTTGCACTGGCAGGAGTTTGACTATCAATCCTGTGCTCAGTTGCTATAGCTCCATTTCCTCCAGCAGCTGCTGTAGCAAGCCTTTAGTAACTCACACAGAGACTTATCCTTTGACCTTATCTGTAAGCTGTGTTTTAGAAACATCAATATGTTTTTTAAATGTTTAGATAAAATTGGTGTTCATCCCACACCTTTCTATTTTCAAACTAGAAATTTTTAACTGGACAGAAGTATAGGTCTGTGACAAAAGAGATAGCAGCTAGAGCTGTCCTGGTGACTGATTTTGCACTTGCAAGTTACTATAGAAAACTTTTCAATCCAGAAATATTTTAGCTGGCACTTGTTTAAATTGGATCCTCTTAAAATAGCATGAGTTATTTTAGAAGCTTTTTCTCCCTTGAGCTTCTTAGTACCTATTAGGAAATATTAAGTGTGCATCCACTATGCTAGAAGAATAATGGAGAACTCAGAGCAACCAGTTCTGTGTGGGATGCTTAAAGCATTAACATATTTTGAAGTGATTATTTCCAAAATAAGATACCTAGAGTTCGAAGTGATCATAATGTGACTTCTGCAGTTGAAAGATACAGAGCAGGAAATGTAGAGAGCTGGAACCATGTATGTGTTCTGAATTAGGATTATGTCTTTCTATATGCACTTTCTCAGACCATTGCTATAGCATTATTAATATCCATACTTAACAGATTTAAAAGCTATTCACTCTAAGAGTAATTTTCTGTGATTTGAGAACATCATGAAGCAATTAATTTCAATCAATTTAAAGCAAATAAAGTTATTTGCTATTATATAGCTGGTTTTATTGCTTCTCTTTTTGTGCATTGGAGGAAATTTCCTTTTCAATGGGAAAATTACCACTATGGCCACAACAGAGAGAACAACCCTTCACCCATGTCTTCATTTTGTATGGAGGAGTGTGTGCTAGAGAAAGCTGTGTGATACTAGATGGGGATGCAGAGGGCTATGCTTCTATTTGACATGGCTTTCACCACCATGCTATGCCTTGGAAGCCTTGTGATTTAGGAAGCATTAATATTTTCTTCTCTGAGAACCCCAGGGAGCTTTGGGATCTCCAGCTGATCTGGTACAGGAGCTCTAGCTAGTGACTCCAATAACAACTTCAAGTTTTGACATGCTTTTTCAGTATGCAGTCGTGAGGACCTGGTAATTGCATGGCCCTGTGGAAAGCTGAAGGGTGATGGTGATGGGGGAAGCAGCAGCCAAAGCAGCCTGTCACTGCCTGCCTGCTTCCCTGCAGGCTGAAGCCATGGTGCAGAGAGAATGGTGTGGGCAGGGGGACCCCACACATCTGATCAGTGTGGTAAGGTGTTGTGAACCACTACTGGAGATAGACAGAGGATAGCTGTCTTATAGGCTGGAGCAGCAACAGTGTTCAAGTGTCTGTTTGCAAGCTTCTGGGAGTTATTCTGTAAAGAAAAAAGTACTGCAGGGTGAAGTAACCTGTAGGGATGATAAAACTCGTTTCCATTTTCCCTGCTAAGTCACAGAGTCCATCCCTGAAGTTCTTGCAGCATCCAGAATGGGCCTTTTTTCTGTTCATATAATACATCCCAATTTCTGGACTTTTTTCTGTAGTGTGTGTTCATAAAGTGCTGATTCTTCTCCCAAAAACTAGACATGCATGACAAAAGAAAAATGGCATAAGCCACAGCATGACAAAAATTTCACGCTCTTCCTTTTTGCTTCTTCTGCATCTTGGAGGCATCAGTTTGGCATAACTCCAACTGGCCAGTCTTGAAGAACAGAGTTTTCTGTCCACTGCTTGGGCTGCCACAGCTCTTGTTATGTCGACTTCATTACGAAGTTGTTGCTACTCAGCCAAGGAATTCAATGCAAGTACACATCACTTGCACATAGACATGTGCACACAAACACACATGGCACACACATATACATGCAAACATGTTATTTCATAGCTCTGCATGGCTTTTCCTGCAAAAACCTAAACAAAGTATGTCTAATCTGCATTTATTCTAAGAAATGGTCCCTAGTCTACTGAATTAATTCATCTTCCTTATGCAATGAGCTGACACATATGCTGTTAGAAATGAAGGGTAAGTTCTGCACTTGCAGTTTTTTCCTTACACAAAATTGCATCAGCCTTCAAGCTCCTTTCTGTCATGTTCAGTGCCCTGCAACAGTGCCTCCATGTTTATCGAAGGGAATGCAAGGTTTCTGTGAGCATCTTGAGCAGCAGTGCAGCTAAACAGAGTCTGGTGAGTGTTGAAATACTTTTCTGGTTTGAAAAGTTCATATAGCAGGTATTTGTTAACAAACAGGAGTACTGGAAAGGCAGTAAAATCAAGTCAAACCAAACTGAATCCCATTATGTTTATACCTTACCTGGCCCACATTAAATGGATTTTGAGGGGGTGTTTGAATACACCACTGCGGAACTTGTAGTCAAGATACCTTCTAAATGAAAAGACACTAAACAATTGTTTGTCTAAAATTTATTTCCCAGTGCCATTCATGCTCCTAATACCTCAGAGCTTTTTGAGCTCACACTAGTGCTAAGCAAAGTCTTTAAATTTGTAGTAAATAGGTGTCCTGGAGAAAACACATAATGAGGAAGAAAAGGCCTACTTGTGATGATGGAGTGGTCCTTTATTTTACACTCCCTAATGACTAGGGTCAGGTTTGCAAACACAGTTTCACTTTCACAACAGATGGAGGCACCCTCCTGCTCCTTTGGGCAGGATGTAACTATGGATCAGACTTGGGACAGACCCTTTCAGCATTAAACTCTCTCAAACATCTGGAAATACCTTCGAGGTTGTTTCCCATCAGCTGGGCACAGAGAGGGAATGTTAATCCACTTCCTTTTCCTCTCACTCTGCAAAGAGCCACCCTGAACTTTACAACAGTGATTGTGACACTGCTGCAGATGAATGCTGGATGAAGGAATGACACAGGTTTGGAGACCAGCAGCCTTCCACCTTGGTCATATCCTGGTTGTTCCAGCTGCTCAAGGAATGTACATTACCCATGATGGACAACATAAAATGAGGTGGGTGCTGGGGGATACCATTTCCTTGTGAGTACATAAACACTCACACAATGATGTGAAATTACTGGGCTGTGTCACTGCTCAGGGAACAGCAGGAGGCTGGCACAGCAGACATAGCAAGGGGACACGAACATGGATCCCACCTGCAGTGCCGCTCTTCTGTGGTAGTGAGGCAATGGCCACGGAACCACTGCCCTTCTTCCTTGCTGTTGGCTCTTTGTACACAAGGTGCAGAGCTGGGGCCTGAAGTCCCACTCCATCCTGGACAAAGTGTCTCATTAAGGAGAGGTCTGGCTAGTTTGGCATACTTCAACAAACTATGATGTAGGCATGCTGGTAGCATTCACCTAGGAGCCCTGCTCAGACTGATAGGTAATGGGATAAAAATTGCTGACATGGCCTGGGATGTGTGCCAACACATCGCCCATTGCTGGTAAGTGTGCCCTTGTTTCTAGGAAGAGAAGGGATCCTGATGTCCACTTTACAGAGCCAGATAACTGTGGAATGTGATACTGTATTGGATGTAGAGGATACTGTTCTGGATAGAGGTTTTAAGGGACATAAAAGACATTACAACACAAAGGTTGTAATAAACACAGATTGGAAAAGGAAATAATTACTGAGATGGGTCACTACTCTATGAAAGAACATGGAACCTGTTTGAGCTGGGTGCAGACAAACCACTTGGACAAACAATTATCTTGTCAACAAAGAAGGCAGCCCATATTCAGCATGACAGAGTCTATGCTGGTTATTCACACAGAGAATTACCCTAGAGCAAGGCTGGGACACAAACAGCAACATTGGGATTGAGGTGTAGCAACAGTCTGTTCTTGCTGCTGAGGTGACTGCAGCAGAAATGCTGTGAGCCTGCAGGTCAGAAACATGCTGAGAAGAGGAATGAAGAGATCAGAAATTTTGCCTTTGTAATGAAAGAGTTGGGAGTTCAATTTGTTTGACTTGTCACCCAGGAAGCCAGAGGATGACTGGATTCAAATCTGTAAGTACCTGCCAGGAACAGGGATGTGATGACAGAGGGCCCTTCAGTAAATCAGGCAGACAGGTCACAAGACCAAATCTCTGCAGGATAAAACAAAACAATTTCAAAGCAGAAGTGAAGGGTATTTTTCACTAGCTGGTTTGACAGAGGGCTGTGGTGGAGTCTCAGTCTTGCTCCAGTGGTTGCCCTTGAACCTTGGCATCATCCCACCGGGTGGAAGGGGAATTAGTGGACGAGCAATCCCTGCTTGGGGAGGCCTGTTAGGGCAGCGTGGGCTTGCTTTAACTTTCAGGGTCATGCAGCACTGTGAATGGCCTCTCTGGGTCTCAGTCTTCTTCCCCACAATGATATACAGACACTGCATCCTCCAAAGTGGATGAATCACACAGGAGTGCAGTGGCAATGCCTCACCCCCCTGGCTCATCTCAGGGCTTGCTTTACTGCTCTCTGGGTATGGGGCAGGACAGAGCACTGGCAACCTTCATGGTGTTGGTGCTTCAGAAAGAACTGCCCTGGCAAGTCTGGGCCAGGGGTCCAAGGTGAAGGTGCTGCCTCTCTGTCACTAGTCCCTAGGGTGCCCAACCTCTTGAACACCAGGGAAGGGACTACCTGCAGATCACAGAATTACAGAATATGCCAAATTGAAAGGCACCTGCAAAGATCATTGAGTCCAACCCTTAGCCCTGCAAAGGAACGTGTGTTTAAGAGTATTGTCCAAACATTTCTTGAATTCTCACAGGCTTGGTGCTGTACCTACTTACCTGGGAAGCTTCTTGTTGTGACCAACCATACTCTGGGGAAAGGACTAATATGGAACCTAAACCTCCACTGATACAATTTCAGGCCATTCCCTTGGGTCCTGTCACTGGTCACCACAGAGAAGAGATCAGTGCCTGCACCTCCTCTTCCCATCACAAGGAAGTTGTGACTGCAATGAGATCTCCCCTCTGTCTCCTCTTCTCCAGGCTGAACAGATCAAGTGACCTCAGCTGCTCCTCATATGGCTTCCCCTCCCATGCTCTTCACCATCTTCACTGCCCTCCTTTGAACACTCTCTAATAGTTGAATATTTTTCTTATATTGTGGCACCCAAATTTGCCCACAATATTCCAGGTGAGGCTGCCCCAGTTCAGAGCAGAACGGGACAGTCCCCTCCCTCGCCTGGCCTGGTGATGCTTTGCCTGATGCCCCCCAGGACAGGGTTGGCCCTCTTGGCTGCCAGGGCACTGCTGACTCAGATTCAACTTGCCATTCACCAGGATCCCCAGGGTCCTTTCCATGGCACTGCTTTCCAGCATCTCATTCCCCAGTCTGTACAAACATCCAGGGTTGCCCCATCCCAGGTGCAGAATTCGGCACTTTCCCTTGCTGAGCTTCATATGGTTGTTGATGGCCCAGTTCTCTGGATTGTGGAGGTCTCTCTGCAGGGCCTCCCTGCTTTCAAGGGAGTCAACAGCTATTCTCAGTTTGGTGTCATCTGCAAATTTGCTAAGCATTCCTTCCAGCCCTGTGTCCAAGTTATTTATGAAGATGTTGAATCAGAGATCTTACACAATTTCCCCTCACTCCTTTATCTCAGCATAATATTTTGCTCCCATAACTGCCCCTAGGCGCCAAACCTGGCTGATCCAAGGGCAAGGTATGTCTGTACTGCTTTGGCTTATGCTGGTGGGAGCACAAGGGAGAGAGAGAAACAGAGGGGAAAGTGCCACAACTGGATGCCAGATCCCCCCTTTCCTCCATGCTACCTCAGGCAGGTAGAGGCTGTGCAGGAAGTATTTCCTTAGCCTAGTCAAGGAAGGCCATGGGCAGAAGAAGAATGGGAAAAACACATGGGATTATGAGCATAAATTCAAGGTCTGGCTTTGGTAGACTGTATGTTTGGGCTGTCTATTTTGTCACCATTCTAGGTGGTCTGCACAAAGAAATAGCATCTCAAGCTGACTGAGACTTGTGTCTCTCCTGCTTGGGACTAGCACATCCACATTTTATGGCAGACAACTCTCCTACCGTCTGGATTTCATGCCCTGTTTTGCACCCATAAAACAGGATAACCTTTGTTGGTGGAGGTCTATATGATGATCACAGGGAGCTGTCCTGGGCACAAGGCACCCAAGAATGCCTGTCTGTCTGCCTGGAGAGGATAATGGAAAAATTAACCTGTCAACTGTGTGCATGTTCCTTTCAAGAGGGAGTTAGATTGAGTGAAAACACTGCTATCAATCTGGGGCCAGAGTCTGGGAGTGAAACAGACAGAGCCTGGACTTGGGGTGTTGATGTGGCTTTGTCTGCAGCTGCATTGAAGTATTATTTCACTGATATTCCTGTGACTGGCTGTATTAATGTTTTGTAAGACCTTGCACAAAAGCTCAGAAGGGGTTTCCTTGCTAGTTGAATGGCCAAATTTTCACTATTAGCTGAATGGCCACTGTTATGCCAAGGATTGACTGTAGTGTTCAGGCAGCTATGCACAGTTCTTTCATAGCTGTAGAAGTAGCTATGAAACAGCAGATACTGTCTCTGAGACACTTGTTGAATGAAAAGGGAAAGCACAGAGATCTTCTGTGAGCTGCTCTGCTCCACTAGGTACTGTATTTTTTAATAGCAAACTGCTTCTCCCTGGCAAAGGATTTTCTGCTCTTCTTTGTGAAATATGCACTGTAACACTGAAGCACTCTAAAGAGGAGAAATTTTTTGTTTGCCAGGAAAAAAGCTTTAAGAATTGTTTGGGTTCAACCCTTCCTCTCATGGAGGGAGGTGAAGACTACTGCATGCATGATACAAGTTGATTTTATACCCACTTTTTCCCCATTTCAACACATTTCTCAGAGGTGATAACAAGAATTGAGCATTTATTACCCAAAGCTGTAATGTTCTTCTAACCAGAGGCTAGAAGACTGGCTGTCCCACTGTCATAAACATTTCAGTGTAGAAGCTGAAGACCTAGGTGATGTCTCCTCTGCATTTGCATCTCCAGTGGCTCCACAGCTGTGTATGCCAAATCAGTTTTGGAGGAAAACATGTTCCCTGTTGTCTGGGCTTCCCCGGATGTTTCCACTGCAGGGAGAGACTGCCTGCAGCTCCTGTGATTTTTTTTCTCTTTCTTTACTCTTGGTGTTTCCCTTGGTGGCAATCGTCTTTCTCTACCATCCTGCTCATGTCAGTACTTCTTCACCAAGCAGGGAGGAGGCAGCAAGCACTGGGACAGAGCTTGGGGGATGCTGGCAGCTTCCTTTTATTGACTCCAGAGTCCTCTCTTGAGTTTGCAATCTAAATGGCCTTGGACTGGATAAAGGCAAATCCTTCTCTGATAAACTCTCTGGAGACGGAATGTGTGCTCAGGGATTGAATCGGTAGAAAAAATTTTAGTGACTCTTTTGGCTTTGAACAAGGCAAGGCAAGTTAGGCCAGTGAAGCAAAGGCAAAAAGAGTTAACTGTGTCGATAGGATTGCCCTGTCCCATTAAGAGAGTTGCAGACTGACGGTTCTGATTGGTATCTAGTGGATAGGTCATTCTGTTCTGTTTACTAGACCAAAAAACCTTGGATAAAAGTTGGGAGTACTATACCATAGGACCTAGTGGTCATAAATATAGATAAGGTAGGCATTTGAGGGAGCCATGAGCCGAAGAGTTTTGCACAGATCAGCAAGTGAGTTAGCTAACAAAGAAAGGTGAAAAGTTCAGCATGGGAAAGATGAGAAGATGACCCCTAGGGTGAGGCTGAAGGCCGGAATTACTATCTAAAAACAGTGCCAAGAGAAGATTCTGGAAGGCTCTGCCCCAAGCCCTGCCTGAACTCCACCTCCTATGAATATGATAATCAGATGATGAAACGGCATGAATATGTATGTTAAGATGATGTAATCTTGAATGTCAACAGGGTAAATTATCTTGATTCTTGCTGAAACTTTGAAGCAACTTTGTGCAGTGTGAACTGCCTCGCTTCCCAATGTTGCAATAAATACCTTTGCTGCTTAAAGACCAAATTGTCTCTAGGCAGTTCATTTATTTCGTGCTTTTTTGCCTCACCAGTGATGATGGCAAGAAAAACCAGAGAGTTAGTACCTGAGTAGGAGAGGGAGAAAGAAAAGAGAGACAGGGTCCCTCTTCTGATGTCCTCCATAAGAATTTCTGTAACAAAATCCAGAAAGACTTGTTTTCTGTAGTAAGAAAAACTGATTTTGTAATGACTGAGTAGGAGATTTCAGTTCTGACAGGATGGCTTGTCTCAGGGCTCATAAACTGTTACACTTCCAGCTCTTCCTGAGTGTGGCATCTTTGCTGAAAATGATGTTTGTCTGAAATTTACCATCTTTGTATGTTTGCCTGTATTTCCGAATGTTCAATGGCCTGGTCAGAGTTGTTAGGTAGGAATTTAAAGTCTGTGCACTACAGATGAACTGGTATGTCCTACATACTGAAATGGATATGTTGAACTTTTTGTACACAATGTAGAGAGTCACTCAGGATGCCAGGGGATCATTGCACAGTCTTGTCTGTGGTGGGTCACGTTTTGTGCAGTGAGCTGGACACCGAGTCATAGAATCATAGAATGGCTTGGGGTGGAAGGCACCTTGAACATCACCTAATTTCAAATCCCCCACCATGGGCAGGGACATCTTTCACTAGACCAGGCTGTTCGGAGCCCAGGTTATCCAGGCCCTGAACACTGCCAGGGATGGGGCATTCACAGTTTCTCTGGGCAACATATGCCAGTGTCTTACCACCATGACAGGGAAGAATTTCTTTCTGATATCTGATCTCAATCTCTCCTCTTATAGTTTTAAACCATTCCCCCTTGTCTTATCACTGCATGCCCTTTTAAAACGTCTCTCTCTATGCATGGGTAAGATTTCTGTTCTGGAAAACACCACATGAGGTGAAACGTGGCAGATCTGTTTGGGAAGAAGATGTATGAGACTGAATGATTAAAGTCCTTTCATGGTTAACAGGCTGTTGAAAACTTCTACTTCATAAAATGAGAGAGATTATCTTCCCCTTGAGGCTAAGATCTCCCTTTTACAGGTGAAGTCTACAAATTATGTAGAGTAAAGGCTTGATTGGGACCACAGATCACCCAGCTCCACTATCCAGTCTTTGAGTATGACTAGTGACAAATGCTCTACTGGATAATATGGGAGATAATATCTGGTGACATTTTGGCAATTCACCTCAAATCCTTTTCTTCACATCTCTGACAGCTAAGTTATGTTGATAAAAAGTATTTTTCCTATTTTGTGGGTAGGCTGCTGCAGAGTTCAATGATGTTCTTGTTCTGTGATGTGCAAATAGTGATTTCTGTCACTCCATGACTGTCCTCACCTACCCCAGCTATCCCTCTCATCTGAAGTCTCTGTGGTCTGTTCTCATGCAGGGAACTTGTCCTTTCCCTGGCCCCACTGTCTGCCTCTGGTCATTCTGCCTGCTATGGCCACCTGTGGAGCACCAAGCCACAAGTCACCTTGTGTGAGCACATGCATTTCCCACTCACTTTCCCAGATATTAATCTCTGATCCTCACAGCACATCACCTCAAGCATCTCCTTGTTACTTCCAGTCATGGTTGTCTTTGCTGACCTTTGGGAAGCAAACTTGCGAAAGACCTCTGATTTGCTGGAGAGAGAGTAAATTTTAATTACTCTCTGAAACCAATGGGTTGGACAACCTCTCAAAACACTCAAAAAAAAAAGCCTCAAAACACTGTGCACTCTGTTCTATAAATCGGGTGTTTTATTAGATCTGCTGTAGCACAAAATGAAATGCAAAACTGAGTGTAGACTTTTTTAGACACAGTAGTGGTAGAATTAAGAAGGGAAATAGCTTTTACTTACTGGGGGAAGTCATTTAGGAAGAAATTGGAATGGTTAATTAGAGAAAATTATCTCTATCTAATACTCAAAGGCTAATTTAAATGCTCCAGTCTTTATCATGTAAGGAAAAATCTATTTTAATAGCTTAGATTATTATCAAGGAATGTAAGTTTAGAGGTAGTAAGAAATTTTCATAAGATTTTCCACTAAGAAATATTGTTGAAGTGGAGCCAAAATATTGTGTCAGAGATGTAAAAATCATAGTGAGCCTCTTCTTCTTCTTTTATTCTTGAGGGGTAGAAGATTTGGGACAGTGAGAAGACAGGGCAAGAGATTTATGAAGCTTCTCAAATTTTCTTGTACACCATAAGGGCTAGAAACTTTGAGATCAAAAGCCTTATCTGTGTGTTTCCTGAATTCTAAACTATCAGAAGAAACACTTAACCTCTTGACAAAATCTCAGGATTTGTAGGAGTGCAGAAAAAATGTGTTTTGTTTTTTTTTTTTTTTTTTTTTACACAGCAGGTATCGTTTTGCAAGTTCCCAGAACATATTTTTTGGTTTAAACTAAGGAAAAATGTCTCAGGTTGATTAACTACTCTTCTTTAATTTAATCTTTCACTCAGGCTTCCAGTCATTAAAGTAAGAACTTGGGAGTGATGTGTGATAACTTTCCCCAAGCAGAATTTTGGCTTTCTTCTGTTAAAAACTCGAGATTTTGCAAGTTGTGCTGTCTGTGAGGTGCTAATAGACGATCAGCTTGCAACTGTAGAGTAGCTGCAAAGACCAAAATGAAAAACCCGCTTGTTCCATTACCACTGTGATCCAGTCTCCTGTGTCTTGTCTGGGTTTGTCTGTTGTTTTGTCTGTCTTTCTTTTGCTCTCTAATGCAGCAGTTCTTTTCCTTTAGATGAAGAGACTCCTCTTTCCAGACATCTGGTACCTGGCTCCTTTCTAAAACTCTGATTGTTCAAGAGAAGCCTAGGTTGGATTTTACTGATTTTACAGTTTGAATAGGGTATTATTCTCATTCAGTCTGACTAGTTTTCTGCACTGCCCAGGCTGTCCCACCTAAGGCAAATGAGGCAGTGCAGTAGAGAAACAATGATGACATAGGGCTTGGAGACAGACTGACTGCCACGAGCATTGTGAGAGTGCTGCACCAGAATTTGTTGCTGTTGGCACTGTTTTTTCTGCAACAGCACAAAGGATCTGGACACCAAAGTCAGTTCCCACTTTCATTTACCTTCATTCTTACAAGAACTAAAACTCTTTTCCTTCCAAAATCAGTAAAAACCTATTGCATAGTTAGAAGGGGGAGAACTTGTATGGGCGACTCCAGAAATTTGCCTTAAGGAGTCAGCAACATAAAGACCACACAGAGGAAATCTTTTATTGCCTCCTGATAGCAGGTAACCTATTAAGTTACTCTAGGATGTAGCCCTGCCTTCACACTTTCAGGAGGGATGAATGCCATTTAGTGACCGGGTAGATAACAAATGTCTCAAAACAGTATCTGCAATTATCTAATGAGAAGTTTTAGGCTGTGGTGTTTTTTGTTTGTTTGTTTGTTTGTTTTGGTGAGGGGATTTGTTTGTTTTTGGTGGGGGGATTTGTTTGTTTTGTTTGTTTGTTTTTTCCTTAGGGAAATACATTTTCAAAGTAGTTATGCATCTGCTACACCAGGGGTACTTTCCTTCAACTAGTGTAAATCCTGCTTTTCACAGCAATTTTTGCAGAGGAGCAGGACAGATGGACAGATTTTGCTGTGTTTGTCTAGAATAAATATGAAGTGATTTAAATAAATATGCAGTGATTTATACAGAACAATTCAGTGAACAATTCAAATACAGTGATTTATATAGAACAGTTCCATTATGCTAATGTTACTATAATAAACGTATCTTTTTAGTTTCATGGGGTTTTTTTTTGTTTTGTATAGCCCAGTTCTGACAATACTGAAAAACATTAGAAGAACGGATTAATTTCCACAGAAATGGTCAGTACTCCACTTCTTATGTAAGTATGATGTGGCAGCTTTGGGACCAGAATACAGACTCCTAAAGTTATCTTTCTACCTACAAATTGTAATGTTAGGTGATCTAATGACAGTGAAATTCCACCATGATTACTTCGTGGCAAAGCTGGTGAGAAGGGTACATGCTATTCTGATGACTTCACTCCCAAATGTTCATTAGCATTTAGACCACAACTTTTGTAAACAGGACTAAGACAGATATTCACCTTAAATTACAAAAAGAAGTTATAAGAAAGCAATCAGCACATTTAGTCCTATGTTTTCAGGCATAGATCATCCTTCAGCCTCATTGGAGATTGAAAAGAAACAACCTTCAAGCAGCTTACTTGGTAATAACGCAATGCTTAAGACTTTCTTGTCTTTCCCTGGAGCAGTGGATTCTGGTAAAGTATTTTAGCTGGATACACCACTAGAGTTTTCTAGTATCACAGATACTGTTTTTACAAGTGCAGTTAAAGACTTTTGGAAGGGATGATGTAATAACATATGGGACAAAATATGCAGGGCTAGATTCTGATCTCATTTGGATTCATTTTGATGTGGAGAAAATCCAAAAATTAAGCAGAATTAGTTCATGTACAGCTACTGTAAAATCAGTTTGTTTCAAGCTGCCATACGCCTCAGTCCATAACCCCTCATCTTTCCTCTCCATTACTAACCCGATGCTCTTGTACTGGTCACAGAAGGGTGGATGGTCTGTGCAGGATCATGCTTTTGGCACCTTGTTTGCTCTGTGGCTTTGCAGAGGTTGGGAGCCACCAGCCCAAAAGCCTACAGCAGACCAAGACTCCTGTCAGCTGTCAGTATCCGAAGGCATGGCAGAAATGAGATTGCGCTCCAAGTGACAGCCTCATATACACTCTGTGTGCATGTGTGATGCCTTAAATATGTCAGTACAAACTCTGATGGGGAAAGGGAACTTGCAGGGATAGGATGCAGTTGTGAAACCTATAGAAGCATAAAAGGCTGAAGTGGCATGGCAGAGGCGTGTAGGGAAGCTGGGCATGAAAAGTATGGGTAGAGAATATCACGTCAAACCTGGGTAAGGAAAGAGGCAGACAGCTGTTAAAGTGGCTTGAATCAGTGTGGAGAGCTTTCATTGAACAGGCCAAAGGGAGAAAGGGAAGTCTCTTCTCCTATTTTTAGCCAAGCAGCTGAATTACTCCACTTCCCTGCCCGCAGGGGTCAGGCAGTAATGGAAATCACCCTCTGAGCAGCCGCTGAGCCGGAGTAGGTCTGTGCTTTGCCTGCTGGTATGCCTCATCTCCAAGTTCTGTGTGATGGCAGGTGCTGCAGCACAGACCTTCTTTGAGCTGGAGTTCAGGAGAATGAAAATGCTAAGGGACTGGGCCATGGATGGGGTCCTGCTGGCCATCCCAGGGGCTGGGGCATCAAGGGCTGGGAGTGGACCTCTCCTCTTGACTGCTGGGAGACCACAGCTATGCCTGAGCAGAGCAGTGTCCCATCCCACGGGCGAGCTCCCCATCAACCTTGAGCAGAGAAGCCAGTCTCCATTTCAGCACTTGGTGCAGTCCCTGTGTCTGTGAGCTTGCATGCCACATCATTTTGGGTATATTTGGTAAATCCTCAAGTATCTAGAGAGATTATCTTCCTGATTTATCATCAAGTACCTTTTTCTTTTCCAGAGGGCAATTCAGTGCAGCTAAATCAGGTTCCTGCCTTGCATTGTGCTTTGAAAGTGCCTTTATCTCTGTCTAATGATGGCAGAGTATATGCTTCCTGCTCACATGCTTAAGTTAGGTGATGCCATATATATACCAGTGATTATTCCTGGCCTTGTGAAAAGGCATCATCTCAGAATTACAGATCAAGAACATGCCTAGCTGAGCAAATAGGATGGGAGATGATGCGCAAGGCTGAGGGTGATAAAAGAAGAGAGAAGATCAGGGCATTGTTGACAAGTGTTAATCACACAAAGAATTGCCTGGGTTTCCTCTTCTGCAGGGAATTCTTGGTGTTGCATTCTCAGGAGCCACGTTCATCAGTGGTGGTCTACATGGAAGTATAACAAATCAGTTCTGTGCAATAGTCAANCTTTTTTTTTTTTTCTTCCATCATGACCCTGAAGCTGGTGTTGGAGAAGAAATGGATGAAATGACATCACATTTTTTTCCTTCAAGGCTCTGTGAAGAAAAGAGGAAGTGAAATGTAGCAGGTAATTCACCACTGCCAGGATCTTATCTTTTATGCAGAATGTGCTCATCAGGTCTAGCTTTTGGTTTTGCTTTTTTTTAGTTATTATCTACAAAGGGTCAGTGCAAGGGGAACTACAAATGGTAGAGTTTTTGTGTCTGTCCATTTAGATAATCCTTTGCCATTCACCTTGTGGCCTGTGAAAAGCCAGGCTTTGCTGGAGCTGTATGGTTTGCCACATGGAGTCAACAGTATAGCTTATTGCACTGCTTCTGGCAGTGCCTGAGGAAGAGGCAGAGCTGATTAATTCCCTACAGATTAAGAGAGGTGTGAATGCGGTGACCATAAACTAAAGGGAGAGAATCTAACAAGAAAGGGTCCTATAAGCTTTGCAGGGTATCTGTGGCAACAAAATAAGCCATATTGTCTTGCTGTACCTGTTGTCTGTGCTTAGTTTACACTTGAGAGTATGTATGGCTTATGGTGAAAACAAATGCTCTGGACAGAAGTCGACTTGAGGGAAGAAGAATGAACTGGTGCTGAGTTACAGGTAGCAGCAGCCATCCTCTAGGCATCTTTCTTACCTTTCTCTTCTTGGTAGAAATGAGTAGCTCTGGCAAACATTACTGTTAAGCCTGTGTCTGTTGTGAAGTTAGTTTAAGCACTTTGAAGACATTGTGTGCCAGTATCTTCAGGTCATTAATTTGTCTAAGTGTCTCAGATCCACATGTTGAAGAACTTGGGACAGTGTGGACACTCAGTGCTAATTGTTCTCTGATATGTAGGAGGCAGCAACTTGTATGAAGTGTCTGGTTAACTGTGTCTTAGACCTGGTGAACCCCTTCCGGCCCCAGGTCCCTTCAGAAACAAGGTATTGATGACAATGCATTTCCACCTTTAATTACCTTGGCCTGGGGTGGCTGATGAATGTTGACGCCAGAATATATTAAGCTCCATGTACAGTCTCATCCTTTGGTTCCCCCCAGCTCCTCATGTCTTTGTCCCAGGACAAAGTGTGAACAAGGACCATGTGCTTTTCCCAGCTCCTGATCCCAGCAAGATGGGTGCTGCTGGTGATACCTTCTCCACCCACGCAAAACAGCTGCACTGGTCTCTCTGATTTTGCTCAGGGCATTTCAGCAGCAACTGGAGTCAGAAGCCAGACAGGCAAGATGTAATGAGTAGAGTTATACCTAGGCACTATTTTGGATTTTGGATGTCTGGCTCCTTGGTATGTTTCTCTTAACTTATTTGCACATGGGCCTGGGAGTCATAGAATCATAGAATATCCTGAGTTGGAAGGGACTCTCACGGGTCATTGAAGTACATATCCTGCCCCTGAACAGTACAACCCTAAGAATCACATCATGTGCCCGAGAGCATTGTCCAAAAGCTCCTTGAAGTCTGTCAAGCTTGGTGTTGTGACCACTTCCCTGGGGAGCCTGTTCCAGTGTCCAACCACCCTCTGGGTGAAGAACCTTTTTGTAATATCCAACCTAAACCTTTCTTGACAAAATTTAGTGGCATTTCTTTGGGTCCTGTCACTGGTCACCACAGAGAAGAGATCAGTGCCCGCCCCTCCTGGAAAGCCAGTGGGAGTTTAGTGGGTATTATGGTCAATGCTTAGTAACTAGGTAGAAGCTGGGCACACAGCATACTGCTTCTTCTCACTTCAGCTCTAAGGTCTGGGCTCTGTGCTCCAATACAGTCAGTACAGTCCCAAGGTGGAGGTTGGTGTCATTCTTCTGTAGGGCAAGCTGTTGTAGAAGGGGAACTAGAGGAACTCCAGTCACAGATGAAGGAAAAGCAGATAAAAAGCAAAGGAAAAACAGATACTCAAGTATCAGTCACTCAGCATCTTTGTCCTGGCTTAGAAAAATGTATTGAAAAAAGGGTCACACTACTATGCACTCCCATCTGCCCTCAGTCTGATCTTGGGGGCTCCAAGAAAGTTCAATTCTCCTGCAAGGGAGCCAGGAAATTAATTTTCCCTGGGATGACATGCTTTGAGGGTAAGCAGTAAGCCTTCCACTGAAAGGCTGGAGATGTGCTTATCTGCCTTCAAGAAAGGGCTAGGGTGGCTCTGGAAGCAATGGAAGAGTATCAAGGAGGTTTTGGAGCTGCCTGGTACAATTATTTTAATATCGCTGAGATCTTATTATACCTGAGGTGTGTTAGGGCACTGAGAGCCTCGGGCAGATATCTTTTTGTTATTGTTTGAGCTGATGTGGTGAATCACCATTGGTACCTGATCTCAGCTAGATCTGATACAGTGGCTGTCTGTACCTGCTGTATTGGCTGTGCAGCTTTTACCATTGTGCAGATTCTGCAGATAGGATCTGTGGTGTGACTTGAATATCAGATATTGGGGGTACAGAGAAACAATGAGATTTCCATGAAGCTGAAAGGTATATAAAGAAGACTAGTGATGCTGCATGTTTGAATCTTGGCTCATTTGGAAATCCAATAGATAAAAACTATCTTCTTCAAATTTTGCTGTCAGAGGAATCACAACCATACTTGGAGCACTTTCCCCTTTCTGGCTTTACTTTATAATTCCAGCCAATTTGACATTTCTTCTTCTGCTTTAGACCTACAGTTACCTAGCCTGACTCTTCACAGGCAACACATGCATCATGGTGGTTCACAGGAAGACTTCTTTGGCTTCATCCAAACACTAAGTTGCTACATGCATTTTGAGACGCAGGTCAACAGATACCTCTGGCAAGCAAGGAGAGTGACTAAGAGGCAAGGATGTGCTGTAGATGCACCCTAGAAATGCTGCTATGTTATATAAGGAGGACCTGGTCTTGAAATAAGCATTAGGTTGCAGTCTTTAACACATCTCTGCTCTTCTCAGCATGCTCAGATTTAAGCTGCTGACATGCACAACAGCTTCAGTGTTGCTTCACTGTCTGCACAGCAGGCAAGGCTTGATGCACATGGTTTTAATGCTCTCTTGCCTATGCCAACCCTAGGCACTACCTTGTTTCTGAAGACAAATCAGAAGTAAAGGAAACAAAGGCAAAAGGAGAGAAGGCAAGAGGAACTGCTGATGGTAGTTACTGTTCACTTCACTCACAGCATTTTATTATCTTTTGTACAGTATCCAGGGGAAACTCAGGAGCTCCCTAGCAACAATGCAGCAGGAAAAGGAGGTGTCTTAATTCCAGAAGCAAATGTGTTTGTTCAGAGCTATTGGCCCATGAGTGCTATCTCTCCTGGCTGTAATGGGATGGTGACCTGCTACGTCCTTCCATGGTGCTTCCAGGCAGCAAAAATGGCAAAGACTGCAATTTCTGGGCCTGAGGAAAAGGAGCAGACAGTCTAAGGAACCACGTGGTTGATCCATAAGCCAGGAAATTCTTCTCCAGTCATTAACTGAGATGCATGGCCAGTCTGTGTATCTTATGCAATAAAGCTGTTGTAATGTCTGCATTCTCTCTCCTCACTTAACAATCCACATTTTCAAGTTCCTTCCTTCCTTTTCCATCTCCATTTAATCATTCTTTCACCCAGATCTAATGAATCCTTGTTTCTGAAGATGACATACATGATCCTGCCATTGCTTCTCTTACCACTCTGCCGTAAGTGGATCATGAGAAAACAAGAAACTATACCCTCTATGTTCTATTAGGGCTGGCTTTTTAAAGGATCTCAAATTTCCTTGATGGCAGAGCTTTCAAAGACATCATGTAGCCCTCTGAACCAAGAAGGTAACTAAGGTCCTTTCAGAGAGACCACTGGCACTGAAGACAAATTGCTCCATGTGTAAATGCTACCTTTCAAGAATGATTTTGGATTTTTAATTTTGAAGTTGTGCTTAGGTGTGTCTCCCTATTATTATATAGGGCATCAGTGCATCTTTAATTTCCTCTGCATATGGGATTTGTTCACTTGATGCTGTACCCCTAAAAAGCACCAAGACAAGGTGAACTTCGCATATGTTCAACTTCAGCTGAAGGCAGGATCTAAGAGTTGGCGTGTCCACCCAGTTCTTCCAGCACTCTGCTTTTTTTTGCTTGGCTGGGCTGGTGTCTGCACATCTGCAATCAAAATTGAGCTGTTAGCAATAAAAAAACCCCTCATTCTCTCCTTATGAAGTCTTGAAAAACAATACCATGTCACACTGTTATTTCCACATGTAAGGTCTGTTCTTGGCAGGCACAGGTGAATCTTCTTCCGGAGATGAGATCACTGGGAAAGAGTTCATAGCTCATCCCAGATGTCCATGGGACTGGTAGCTCCTTTCTGTTGCTCACCAGGGTGTAGTAGTCAGGCACCATGTATATGTAAGACCTGCAGACACCTGGAACAGAATTTGCTTTTCTGGTTGGGAATGCATGAGGCATTTTCTATAAAACATTGTAGATTGTTCTAATCACTGGAAAGGTACGGAGCAATCTCTTCCCCATGGGATACATTGTTCTCCCCTATCTTAACATGAAAAGTTCTCCTCACTAGAGGAAGCATAGACATAGCTGGATAATTTTGTCATTGTCCAGAGCAGTCTAAAGGTGAATAACATTTGCTTTACCACTGATGCACATTGCACTGCAGACACTTTGTCATGGTGTATCTCTCCTCTATTCGGCTTTGCTATGGATACCTGATTATTATGTCAGCAGGGTATAATTTTGCCAGCTTCATGGGCATCCTGCATCTCCTCTTATGGGTCATTTAGAGATGAATCTGTGTTCCCCCACTCAGTCTGGTGCTATTGCAGCATTTCCAGCCATGATGAGCTGTGCAGAACTTGGGCTGATGATTCATTACAGGAAGAGTGTTGAGCATACAAATGAGAGGATACAATCAGCAGTGAGGCTTGCTTTGCGCATTTCTGCTCTACTTTCCATCACCAGTAGGAACATTTCTAAGACCAGCCTGAAATCTTCTGCAGCCCTGATGGCAGACTCTCTAATGATGTAACACTGTAGAAACTCCTCTGACAGGCACAGGCAGTGAAAGGAGTCTTGTACTTAATGAATGTGAAGTGGTGCTGGCATGTATCTATGCTAAGCTCCTCCTCTCCTGGTGGTCTTTATTAGTGCATGTTATTAGCCAGGCATTTAAGCACTTGAAACAAAGACTGAAACAAAAATAATGGACATATGTACCTCACTGCCCTCCTCATATAAATCAGTGTGCAGTGATGAACCATTATCATTTGTGTGTATCTAGCTACTTGTAGATGGCTACAATCCAGATTAGATGGTCTCTGTGCCAGTACATCTGATTGTCAATAAGAAGCAGCTGGACTTAGCTGAAGCAAAAGCTTTTCCTGCATATGACAGAAGAGCATTGCTAAAGCTGGCTGAGACCAGGACTGTGTAGGATATAGTCCAACAAAAATGTTGAGGTTTTTCTGCTAAGCATCTTCCAGTTCTTAAGAAATATACTCAGAATTTCCCATAATGCATTTGTCAAAGCTGACAGCACTTTACTTCTGGAGATGAGAGGTAGTTTTCAGTGTAATCCTGTTGACTGTAGTGGTTTTATTTCCATTTGTCCACAGCAGAGGGGTCAGAATCAGGACCTGACATTCATCCATTGGTTATCAAGTGTTGGCTGATAGGTAGGTTGGAATAAACATCAGTGAAGAACACAAAAGGATTAAGGTACCAGAACTATTGCAGAAAAAATTCCTGTTAATCCTGAAGTGGCCAGCAGAAATGGGTAGTTCACTGAAACCAGCAAGTGGTGGTATGGTAGCACCTCATCCATTTTCAGTTCAGTTGCTCCTGCAAGCATTTGAGTACTTGAGCTCTGGCATCCCCAGCACGGGAAAGACTTTGACTTGCTGGGGAGAATCCACAGGACAGACACCAAGTTGATTAGAGGGACAGAGCACCTCCACATAAGCAGAGGCTGAGACAATCTGGATTGTTCAGCCTGGAAAAAGAAGGCTTTGGGGTAGCATAATTGCAGCTTTCCAGTACAAGAAAGATGGAGTGAGATTATTTCCAAGGTAAGGAGTAGATTTTGATTAGATAGAAAGAAGAAATTACTGGAAGGGTTTTGAGGGACTGGAACAGGTTTCTCAGAAAAACTATGGATGACCTATCCCTGGAAATGTTCAAGGTCAGGTTGGATGGAGCTCTGAACAGTCTGGTCTGTTGTAGTCTCTGCTAATGGCAGGTAGGTTGGAACTAGCTGAACTTTAAAGTCCCTTCCAACCCAGGCCATTCTATGATTCTCTGATTTATCAATCCCTTTAGGGAAGCAGAAGAATTTGGCTATTATTCTGCCTCCCAGGTGCTGAAATGGCCTGTTGTCTCTCTCCATAAGTTATTTGTGTTGAGGTTGTAGTGGTATTTCTAAGTTGAAGGGGGTAAATGTTATTTTGATGATGCATTTTGATGCCCATCTCCTCTGAGCAATACAGTTATTCATAGAACTGAGGAAATCTAGCACTCAATAGCTCAGGAAACTCACTCTTTCATATTTGGAGCCCTAATTAGAGCAATTAATCACTGCTGCTTCTGCCATCTAAGCTTCCAGGCTAGAATATATTGTCCTCTCTTGTCAGAGCAGAAATGTAAAAATGGTTTGCCTTTACCTGACACTTTGCCAGTGCAGCCTTTATCAGTGTCTGCCTCCTACCAGCTTCTATCTTGCCTGAGATCTAGAGTTGAAAATGTAAAGAACAAAATGATGTGACTGTTCCAAAAGAAAGAAGTTTGAAATTTTAAGAGATCAGCTTCTACTCTGTTTATGTGGGTTTTAGTTGGATTTCTCCACCTGAACTACCTCACTTGGGAATTTCGTTTGGGTTTCCATAGTGCTGTAACAGGGTGACCATTTTTTTTTCTTGGGACTACCCTGACAATTCCATTGTAGAGAATTCCACTTGATACATTTAAAACTTTCCCCCATAAAATCCCCACCTACTGAAATTCTTCAGATAAATGCCCAGGAGAAGGCAGAAGGAGGATTAGGTTGTCTCTTTAACTCTCTATCTGCCCACTGACCAGTCCATCCACTAATCTAACTGATTAAATATGTGATTGTCATTCCACTCTCACTACTTCCCCATGTATCACTGTGCATTATCGGATAAGCTGTAGGGGCTGGGACCGAGGTCCTCTCAATCTCAAATCAGACTACTGTGTAAGTTAGGGGCATCAGTGATTTAGCCTCCCTTCTGTGTGGTCTTCGATTGTAATACCATCTTCAGGGAAGAAAGGTATTTCTTGTGACACCCGCCCTCCTGATTCATTGTGCCCCATGGTGCACTAAGGCTCTTCTATGAGTATCTCACAGGTCTCAAGCGTGAGGTGAGCAGCTGAAGACCTTAACAATCCTCAGCCTGCCTCTTTCCCTTGTGAGACATGTGAAAAAGTGTTTGTGGTATTTTTCTGTCCACAGACCTGCAGGTTTCATGGGACCCACCCACCCCACTGTGTGATCATGGAAGAGTCAGATGTACCTCCACAATGCTGGAAATGCCTGCATTTCTACTGAGATTTAGTGGCTGAGTAGGGGTGCTGTTATACTTCACTGCATAACAGAATGGGTGAGCTTGGCCCTGCAGTGGCAGTAGGGACAATGAAGATGGCCACAGATCCACAGCTAGCATACACATTTTTGCCTCACACACAAGACTGAAAGCTTCCAATATGTAGCTATGAACTCAGCAGGCACCAGACTGCAACTGTAGTCTAGTGATGTGTACAAGTTTTTGAATAGTCATCTGGAGATTTGAAGCATTTACAGCTGCATGTATAAGGTAAGTTGAAATTCATGTTATTGTTAGCTTTTCCTAACATTATGAAGGATCTGACAGCAGAATTGTGAAATACGCATTTTCTTCTGGTGTAAATACCTTCTGTTGCTTCCTTATCAGTCAGCTTCAAAACTTCTTACAATGAAGCAATTCTCTGGATCTGTGATGTTAACACTAATGTTTGTCTTCTTGCTGCCCTTGATGAAAAATTAATGAACTATGAATGAATGAATGAACAGTTCTGGCCTGTTTATGCTTTTTTATTTTTCTTTTCATGCTTGGATGCCAAGATGCATTTACTGAAACAGGGCCAGGGTTGCTTTTTGAGATGCATCAGTCCAGGAAAACTTCCAACAGGGATCCTTAGTCTTGAACTTCTGGATTTTGCAGAGCTTAACAGGTAAGAACTGCCACAGCCCTTCAGTGAAGGGCACTCCAAAGCATCTCAGGGATCTTGTAATGTGCCAAACATCGGGTTTTTGCTCATTTTTAATTATTGCCCCAGTAGCTGATTGAGTAATTCAGTACACCATTAACAGGCTCTCCTCCTAAGCACAGAGGAAACAGTAAGTGTGCACTTTGCCATCCTGAGCCTGCGTGCACACTGTTCTTTGCAGAAGCTGCTAGAGGGAGTATTAGATAAATATTGAACCCAAAACACAACATAACCCCCTGTTGTGAAAGTCTGCGAGTTGATCACTTTCATGTTGTCCAGGGGGTGAATAAAGACAGTTCTCTCCCCATTCCACTTGAGTTGAATATCTTGCTTTAGCAAAAATGATTCAGGAGCAGTTTCCCAAATGTAGCTGCATCCAGTGCCACTGTGTAACAAGTCTGGAGCCCTGCGATTGTGACAGTAATCTGCCTTCCTCATTGTTGTAACACATCCAGCGTTTCCCCTGGTCTGAAACATGTACTGTGTTACCTTCTCTGTACACACACAGAACAGTGCCACAGTGCACTGATTTCCAGGGCTTCAGAAGCTCCTTGCATGCATTTACCAGGTTCTGCCTTAGTGGTGTCACAGCTACTTGTTCCCACTGGCAAGGTAAGACATGTCCATTGAATAGGGGGAACACGAAGGTCAACACAGTGAACAACGGTCCAGGTAAGCCTCTAGATGATGATAGTGCCTTTCAGTATTTTTCTGGTAGCTCTCCAAAGACTTTATGGAAGAAGAAATCTCTGTGCTAGCCAAATGCATTTCTGCGCAGCTATCTGCTCCAAATTTGTTGAGAAAGTGCCCTTATGTTCCATTCAGCATAACAAACTTTATTTCTTAGCAACAGTCACACACAGAGCCATATCAGAACTTCTTTCCTTTTGATTTTGAGAAAAAGATGAATCAGAAAGCCGTTTATGATTTTTTTCAATCTCTCAGTCTTTTTCTGGTGGTAGTAATTTTTTTAATTGCTAGTAATTTTGAGTGCTGAGTTCAGGAGGCTCTGGTCCTGGAATTAACACAGCCTTCGGTTATACATCAACAGATGTATCAACTTGCATTTCCATTTCCTCTGTTTTCCGAAGAGTCTAGTTTGGATGATCTTCATACACTAGTAGCTTGCGTGTCATTCTGAAAATGGTAAATATTCCAAAATGAAAAGAAATATAAATTTCTCAAAGGCTCCCTCCTTTCCAGTGAAAGCAGGAGCTTTTTTTTAAGTAGGACTTTTCCATATTTCTAGGAGCCAGCTGACCCAGAGCTACCAATATCAGCCTCTACTCAGGTCCATGACTGACAACTCCTTGTGAGGGCATTCATTTTAATAATGGATAGTTGGCAGTTGCATAGACTTTGAGACTGTACACAGCTCATAAAGAATCCATGACTGTCTGGTTGCTTGGGACTTTCTGTAGTACAACTTTGTGTTGTTGCCTCCTTCATTTGCGAGGAAATGCCAAAATTTGGATGTTGGCATTAAAGGCCTCATCTGCCCCATGTGCCAAACTCCTTTTATGACCTTTACAGGAATTGGTGGCACTCAGTAATTTGTAGGACAGTTCTACTTAATCACCCTAAATTTAATAATTTAAATGCCTAGAGATTTCACTGAGTATTTTTGTGAGATGAACTTTCATTTAAAATGTAGAATCTGCGAGAAAAAGCAAATTGTGAAAGAGCCTTCTCTAAACCCAAGTATTAGAGTTTCCAAAAATATAAACCCTGGAAAATCATCCTTTCAGATATTATAGGTATTCTTCCATTATCAAAAATCTTAATATAAAACCAATGAATGCTTTGGACCATTTAGTCCTCTGAGCCCATTAAGTGGGACCGTGCCCGACTGCTAGAACCAACCAGTGAATTCCGGTCTGGAACTATTTAGTAGGTATTTATGCTTGAGGTATTTAGTAGGTGTTTAAATCCTACCTGCTGTAGTGAAACAAATAATTCATTTGCAAAGACCATGAAATTAACTTCCTCATTAAACAGATCCATGCCAGGAGAAATCTAAGTGAAATCCTGGGGGCTTCAGCTGCTGCATTGTATTGCTGTGGTAATGTATCTACTGGATAGTTTCACCCAGGACACTGACTTTTCTGTGATCTGGTGATGCGTCAGTATGTATTTGTCACTAAAAGTGTTCCTTATCATAAAGCTTAATAAGGTCTTCCAGGTATCTAAAATTCTGTTACAGAAGTAGCAGCAATCTGCAGTGTCATCTCTGCTCCTAACACAAGGTAAACTCCTTTAAATTTAAGTCCAAAAAAGCAATAAAAGAGGACAGCAGGACTTTCTTCTCCTGTAAAGGAAATACACTTCAGAGAGTCTTATGGCTTCTCAGAATACTTTATCTTCAATTACAGACTATCTACGATGACATCAGGGTGACATAGTTATAAACTTCAACTGAACTTTACCATGCCCCTGAACACTGGGATGAAAGTACAACTGGTCAGTGGAAAGCAAGGCAGTTATTTGAATCATATTTTTTGAACACCAATTTGGTGATTTCACTCTTCAAAAGCTATGCAGGGAAAGTTTCAGAAGTGATATTGTAAGAACATACAAATTCCATGCACCCAACCTAAACTCTCAGTTTTTCCAGTTGCTTTGTTTGTGTGGTGCCTCCTTTTGGGCAGGAAACACTGTATGCTGAATTGTTGCAACAGGTATTTGAAGTTTTTTTGCCCAGCATTCCATTAGCCTGTGGACTTCCTGGAGACCACCTATTATCTGTTAAACTGTTATAAGATCATCTGTTGCCGATTCTGGAACATGTACTAAGCACGAGTCACATTAATTACTGAGAGATAATTAAGACATTTAAAAACTTGACAGTGATCATGAGGAATTCAAATGTTACCCTTATGCATATTAATTGGAAATATGAACCTGTATTAAGAAAAGGTAACTTTAGCACACTTAAAGAATGCCATCATATGAAATTAACAGACTTCAAGCAGCAGAATTTTTCTAAAATATTTGAGCATCTTCTAACTGAGAAATACCTGACTTACTGAAACAGACTCAACTTCATGGTAAAACCTGGAATTTTGTGTCATGGTTCCACTTGTACCAGTTTTAAGTCCCTGAAAAATAAGTTTTTGTAATGAAGATGGTAATCAAATATCAGTTTCAGTTGTACTATTAGACATCCATCTAAGACAATAAAGAATATGAAATGAGGAGCATTAGGCTTTTCTTATAGGATATGCTGTGCTTTAAAACTTATTTTATTGATCCTAAAGTTACAAGATCAATTACTGACATTTTCTTGAGGATCAATCTTGGATTAAATGGCAAAATGAAGAAAAGGTTTTCATATGTACTATATCCAAAAGCAGAAACAGACTGCTGTTCTCATGTGAACAATCAGAAATCTTTTCTGATTACTAAACAATATGTCTGAAATATATCTAAGTTGTACCAGCCACCACAGCGCTTTTTGGTGAACCAAAGAAGTCCTACAATGAAATCAAACTTTTGAGTAAAATTGGTACTACTTTATTACAGTTTCCCACTAACATAATTTTTACCTGTTTTGAGATTTATGTATATTCTGCCTGTCAATTACAATGCAAAGTATAAGTAACAGATTTAAGCAAGGATGTTGGAGTGTGAAAATAATTCATGTGAATTGCTAATAGGCTGGTAGGAATACATTTTTTCTATATGAAGGCAAATCCGGTCTCATCAAAGACAGCAGACTTGATTTTCCACTGTTTCATCCCTTCACGAGTCGCTATTACTTGCAGAAGAGACACAAAAGCTGAGAGCAGTCTGCTACTAAATCAGTGCTCCACTGTGACCAAAACAGCCGTATTGTGTCTATTCTTCCCTCCTTTTGAACAGATGTCAGCAAAGCTGTAAGCAAATAACAGCAAGCCATGGGGCAAAAAGCAGTCTTGTCATTACTGCAGCTGGGCAAAATGGATATCTGATAGCACATAAGTGATGTTTCTCTTCCGTTCTCCCTGGTCTTCCTAGTTAAGGCAAAAGCCTTGCAGTTAACATCCTCCAGTGACATGAATCAATCAGGTTTGCATTCCCCTTGACAATCATGTGATGAAAATGGAAAATAAATAAAGGGACAGTATGAGTCCTCTCAGGCAATTAACCTAAAGCTTCAACGCTTCCCACACCAGCCTATTTTCAATTTCAGCACAGTATAGTTTATACACTCTAACATTATTGCTCAGAAGATAGAATGATGATTCAGGTTTACTAAAAACAACTTCACAATACTGCAATCATGCTTGTGAAGCTTCATCTTGTATCTTGTATTTAGAAGTTTCTTCTCACTGAGAAATAAATTCATGTGGTGTTTTATCAGAAAAGTTAAGTCACCAGATACCGGAAACACTGATATACCATCTTTAAGAAAACATGGCTTGTTTGGTCAATTTGCCTGCCAAATTCTTTTCCTGGTTTTAAAAAAATGTGTATAATACCATAGGTGACCACCCTTAATGTTGCTCTCCATACAAATCACAAAGAACTAAGAAATAATATGCCACTGCTGCGTCCTGTCATGCCAGAAGATTGAGATTATTTTGAAGATTATTTAGAGTAGGTGTTACACATCACTGGTGCCCAGATCCACCAAAGTCAATGAAATGATACCTACTGGCTTCTGTGGGAGTCTGACTTGGACATTATTCTGGCAATCTGTCCTCCACTAAATTAAGCTATTCTGGGGATAAAAGCCCAAATGAAGAAAAGTAGAAATTTGGTAACTAAAACTGAACAACAAATAAATATTCTGATTCTATGGCATTCTGAAAAGACTGAAATAAAACACAAACACACTTACACAGGCATGTACACACATATACACACAGAGAAAAAAATATGAATTTAACAATCTTAAAAATCCATAGTCTAAAATTGTTTACATTTAAACAATTGAGCATAATAGGTAGCTTTCTTGACTTTCCATTTATTTCCCTGAGCACTGATCTTTGGAACATCTGGAGTTTCAGAATTGTCTAGTTCATAATTCCTAAAATAGCTGTCGTAAATAAAATGCTGTCTTTTTATGTCAAAAATCAATTTCTCAAGTAAAACTAGGATACAACTTTCATGAACAGCAATGTATATAGCCAATTGTTAAAAAACAAACAACTATTATTATATGTCTGCATCTACATTTAGGCACCTAGCTGGTCTGTTTTTCAAAATTACCCTGCAGTCTAGCAGTTCCCATTGAATTCAGTATCAGGTACTATGCTCTCTCATAAACTCAGCCAATTGGAGACCTACATAAAGATTTGGTCTCCTTGTTTAGTTATGCATTTTACAAAATCTCATCTGTATGAGCAATATGTTATGGAATAAGTCTTGTGCCTAAATCAGTATTATAGGCAAAGATTATAGGACTTCCTAGTCACCTTCCCATAATGGGTTAAGGAGGTGCATCTGCAGAGAGGCAGCATAAAACCAATCTTCAGTACTAAAATGGGAATTAGCAAGGGCATATGTTTTATACAGGCATTCCATACCAGGAAATCTGCAGGCCAAAAGGAGCTCTATTTTAAATTTCTGCCATTTAGATCTACTTGGCAAATTGGCAACTGCTGCATTTCACCCTCTTCTCTAGAGCAGAGCTTTGTGAGTTTCACAGACATCAGTCTGCAACTTTGAGACTTCTCAGGCATTCTGCATTTTAGATTAAACAGAGTGTGCAAGCCAAAACATTTGGGAAAACAAAACAGTGCAGAGATATTTGAATATTTTAGGCTAAAATTTTCTCTCCCTAGTTCTAAGGCTGCAAATTACGTCAGCCTCTCTGCAGCTAAAAAAGTTCAAAATAAGTTTCCATCAACCACAGAAATAGACTGTAACTTAGCATACCCTGAACTCCCTCTCCCTCCCCTTTCTCTCTCTGGGTAGCTGATACACTGGCATTATGCAGCAGGCTCCAAACACAGGATTAACGAAAAGGTTATATTGGAATACTACATTTCAGTATGCCATAACTGGAGGAGGGGGGACAGATCCAAATGAAACCAGGAGATTTGCTTTTTGGTTCTTTGTGCAACATGAAATCAAGCCTTTGCCAGTTCTCAAACAATGTAATAAAATATGCCATATCTGCTTTTCTTTCGTTAGTACTTTTTTACACTATCTGGTACTGGCATTCCACAGCAGAATCCAAAAGGAAGATTTAGCATTTTTTCTCTTTGCAGAAAGCCTTTCTTTTTAATACCTCTAAGTTCATGAAGAGTTAATAGCATACAACCCCATTACTCCTCCCCTCCCCCTTTTCAGAAATCATAGTGGCCTTTCTTTAAATAAACAAACAAAAAAAAAATCCTTACTTTAAAATAGGAATATAAATACTGTTTTCAAAACACATTTGGAAGATGTCTTCCAAGACGATTTTTTTTTCTTTCCTAAAACTGTGACTACTGCACCAGTTAAGGCTGTTTACAATATATATATTTTTCAAATAAAACTTTTAATATTCAAGCTTACCAGATTGATGAATTGTAACAGATAAAATGGAACTCTTTACAAGGTAAACCATGTAGTTGTACAAAATAGAATTATATCCTTCACCTGTGCAAAACAAAAAGAAATCCTGCCTTGCATTAAAAACACAGAACCTGTTTACAAAAAGGAATGTGTATGACATTTGGACTTCCTGTTTAACTGCCATATCCTAGCAACATCTCAGTTATTTTAGTAAAGGAACTAATCATCAATTTTAAACTGCAGTGAATTTACCAAACATTTTCACTATAGACTTCTGAAAGCTTTTACAGTAAGAAGTTATCAACAAAAGCAGGCACGTTAGTGTACAAAAACGTTGTTGATTTTTTCCTGTTTCTTTTTCAAAGTGCAGGTTTTTCTCAATGTGCATCTTACAAGACCAACGAATGTTTTAACTCACTAAATCTTAAAACAGAACTCAATTCTCCCAAGGAGTAGTGTAAACGTTAAAGATCCCCAATACACCTCTAGTAAACGTGACACAAATGTCTCTGCGTTGTTTAGAAATTTAGCTCTTTTGAGAGGTAAAGAAGCTTCATGATACCTTTTCCTTACACTGGCTGGTTATCATAAATGGGTAACTCTGGACTGCTAAAGCTGGAGACTGATGAATCACTTGAAGGGAACTAAACTTGGCTACCGAGGAGAGGCGACGGGAGGAACCAACCCTTAGGTGTTTCTTGCGCAGCCTTCGCAAAATTCACCCGCCGGCGGACGAAGGGTCGGTGTGGAGGGAGGAAGAGCGGGAAGAAAGGAGAAAGCAAGGAGGGAGGGAGGAGAAGCTTCCGCAGAGCCAGAGACACGGCGGCACCCCGCCCGTGGCAAGCTGCGCCCGCGGCGGCGGGGCCATCCAGTCGGTGGTGAGAGAACAGTCCTCGAACCCCGCGGCTGCGAGGTGCTGACGGGCCCGCTGCCCGTCCCGGTGCAGGTCCCGCTCCCGGCTGTCACGGCGATCTGGGGCCCGGGCGGGGAACCGGGCGTCCCGCCGGCGGTCGGCGTTAGGTGCCGTGCGCGCAGGGCTCCCCGGGGTAGATCTCCTCGTAGGCGGGGGGCTGCTCGCTGGGCACCGGGTAGCAGTAGGGGTAGGAGGCGTTGAGTTCGGGGTCCATGGGCGAGTAGCCGGGCAGCTCGACGGAGGGATGCCCACCGCAGTGCACCTCCACGCCGGCCTCGTCGAAAACGTGGAAGACCCCCACGTTGATGTAAGAGACGGCCTGGAAGGGGCAATCCCCAGGGCTGAGCTCGGGCTCGCCGCCGGAAAAGAGGGATCCCTGGCTGTGGCGAGGCGCCCGCCGTCCGCCACC
>VXAU01002930.1:53015-64558 GCA_013399695.1 Formicarius rufipectus | reverse complement strand
GGCGGGGGGACGGAGGGGGCGGCCCGCTGGCCCGCTGCAGGTGGCAGAGGCAGAACGCGACCCCCTGAGGGACCCCAGGGCGACCGGGCTGGCAAGCCTGCCCTCCGAGCGAACTGGCGCTGGGGGGGCTGCCCACCGGCCTCCGCACGGCGAGGGACGCACAGCTAGGGCCGGGGGTGGCGGTGCGCTGAACGCCCCCCGCAGCTTCCGCTGCCGAGGGCTGCCGCTNTTTTTCCTTAGCGCTTGCGCTCGCCAGGAGGCCGGCGAGCCGCCGCGCATCCCTGTGGCTGTGTTGCAGTGTCGGCGACTCTGATGAAGCGAGCGGACCCCGCGCCCCGCTGCCCCGCGCCAGCCCTTCCTCGCCCACGGAGGCGGCGGTCCCCAGCACTCCTCTTTGTTCTGTGCACCGCGGTGCATCCTGAGGGACTACGCCCCGCCGGGCCACCCACGTCCCTCCGTGGGCGCCGGGGCTCGGGGGACGGCTGCCCATGGCGACACGGTCGGGACGCCCCGTCTGGGAAAGCCTGCAGCGCCGGGGGTGGAAGCCGGTTTAGGGGTAGCGCCGCCCCTTGCCCCGGCACGGGGTGACCCGGCGATTCCTCGGGGAGCACTCGGGGTGGCCTACTGAAGGAGAGGCTGGAACCTCAGCCTCGGAACTAGGGAGCAGGGGGACCATGCCTTGCTGGCAGCCAGGCGCCGGACGGGGAGGGAGTCTTGAGGAAAGCTCTTGCTTGCCAGCCTCTTTCCTTCCGGGAAGCAGTAGCTTCCAGCATCCCCATTTTCCCTGTCTGCCGTGCGCACGCCAGCCTTGCTGGGTATTTTTAGCCGGCGTCGCTCATTAGCATTCAGGGGAGCAAGCAAGAGAGAGAAAGCAGTTTTTCAAGCCGTTTTCTCTTCCATCAGTGCAAATGCACCTGTTGTTGGCAGGAGGGGGGTGTGTAGCATTATTGTGTTTAGCTTTCTCCAGAGATGTGACCTTCCCCCTCTATCCTTCTAACAGGGCCTGTTGGCACCTCTCTGAGGGGCGCCATCACTCTGCTACAATCCTGGGCAGATGGGCACAGGTCTCTATTGCAGTAGCTGCTCCTCGCCAAGAGAGGTTTTTGGGCCCTGGTTGAGGCAGCATTCCTCCAAAGGGCACTTGGTGGAAGGCTTTCCTATCTGAAGCCCAGCTCTCTATGGTTACACTGTCCAAAAGTATCGGGCTCCAAAGAGATGTGTCATCGTGCCATTTGGGGCCATAGAGACAAGGGTATTTTGCCTCCTCCCTCGTGTTCATAAAGAGGCCGTGGAGCACTGATCGTGTGAAGACAGTCCTGCAACAGGTATACCATCCACAGTCATCATCAGCTCTTCCTCTTCCCAGGCTGTCTCTGGCTCCTGAGGATTGAGGTACCGTTGGTCTGCTGATCTGTGGCTATGTGAAGATTTTACTGTAGGATCTGGAACTTTGGCTCTGCTTGTGGTGAGTGCCTGGACTGCTCGAGAATATCATCAGGAGCCTGGAAACGAACTCACTGTATGTCCTTATGACTCTTAAAAAGTGAATGCATAGAAGGCACACAGGATTTTACAAAATATACTGTGCACCTCCAGAGGTCTCTGTTGAGCATCCAAATATTGTCTGAGAAAGAGCAGGTTAACTGTCAATCCATCTGTCAATCTGGAGGACCATGCTACATTCAGTCCTGTCTTTATGTGTGTGTCTTTGTTTGTGTAGAAGAAGAAGAGGTGTACTTAGTAGAAAGTAAATATTTAATGAGCCAGTTATACGTAGAATGGTCAAAGTGGCTTAGTCCCTGACACACAACATAAACTTATGTGTGAGGGAAATGTGTAATTTGTCTAGTTTGGTTGCTACTGTCAAGAGCTGAAAAAAACAGATGAAGTATTTGTTGTGAATATTGAGAACATTCATTTAACATCAAAATAAAGACAAAATTTAGAAGATCTCTAAGCCTTTATGCATCTAATTATTAATTAGCCTTTCACTGACAATGGTTAGAGTAGAAAAAGCAGTCCTTGCACTGGGGCAAGTTGTTCCTTTATTGTACAAAGAGTTTCCTAATGTTTCTTTTCTCCATCCTGTTTTAGCAACTGCCAGAAGTGGGCAGCAAGGCTTCTCCAGCATGGTCCTTCACGTGTTCCTACAGCTGTCGCAGGTGTTCAGTCTTCCTCATCTTGAATGTAATCTTTCAAGAAAAGGACCTTTTCTTCCCTGTGTTTGTGAAAGAAGACTGATCTTTAATAGCATCCACAAAGCTGTGCATTGTGAGAGTCCAGGCTAACATACAAGTTTAACCATGTAATTAATGATTCTGTTACACCTTTTTATTCCTCCTATAGTAGAACAACTTGTTACTGTTTCCAGATCTTACCTCTTTCCCTCCAAAATGCCTCTTTGGCTTCCAAGCACCAGGTTCAATAGGCAAAGCCAGAAGTTTCACTGCCAACATGTTTTACTACATGTTATTATTCATAAACTTTCTGTGTTTCAGTGTCACTCTGAGTTAACCCAGGTTTTCATAGGGTTATTTACAGCTTTGCATTGTGACACATTTTCAGTAAGGGGATACTTTATAAACACATACCCATGGAATATGGTTATTAGCATATCCTGCACACTGAAGTTCAACTGTCTTTGGATAAGATGTCTGAAAACATTGTAATGATGTTACATTAATAATAATAGACATAAGACTCTATAACACATCTGTATTCTTACATTGAATAATTTCTTGATGATTGAGTTGGAATTACTGTAAAAAAAGCACTGACATACCAGTCTAAATAAAGGTCATTGAAGATGAACGCAAAGGATAGTGCTGATGATCTCTAATAGTCCTAGCTAGTAGCTCTTTCAGATAAGGGATAGTATGCCTATATGCATGTTTATAGCTGATCTCTGTGTTTCTAATTGGTCAGCTAGGTCTGCTTACTGAAAAAAAGAGTATCTGTGTGCAACAAAAGATGACAGGACTGCAAGTCACTTAGTCTATCACCTAAATCAGTCACTGCAGATGGGTTCATCACCTTCAGTTAATACCAAAGTCATAACCCAATGGAATTATGCTTCAGCTGGTGACTGCAAAGTACGGTAACTGCCACATATTTTGCATCTGTGGCTGTTTTGTCTGTAAGCTTTGTTAGTCATGTTTTCCTTTTTCATTGCTGAACCCCAAATTTATCATAGATGTTTTCAGGGACTGCTCTGGTGGACTTTAGAACAGGTGTATAGGCTTTTGTGGGACAACACTAACCTAGAACACATGTTCCCAACAGTCTCTTCATAATCATAGAGTGGGCTTTCTGTGAATAACAGGGGGAGCAACTTATAGCCAGAATCTGCCTCCATGGAGAGGTAGGGGATCTTTAGTCCAAGGTTATGCTCAGCTCACAGGGGAGCAGAGGCACTTGTGCTTGTTTGCTGCCTGGTTGGGAGCAGGCACTGCCATGACCAGTGATGCAGCCTAGCTTTGCTCACTGTGCACAGAACCGGATGTTTGCAGTAACGTGCAGATCAGCCTCTTAATTTTTTGTGGTGACTCAGTGGCACAAAGGACAACAGAGCTGTTAATTATTGACACTCTAGGCTTGAAGCTGAATGTGTGTTTGTAAAATAGATGGAGAGCTTTAGCTTATGCCACCAAAGTGCAAAGCATTGCATTATCTTATCATCTGCCTCTCCTCCCAGACTGCATTTAGGGTAAGATACATGTATTGTTATTTCTATGCCAGTTTGATAAATGGCTGTCATAGCTTTGACTATTCAGTCATGATGGCTGCGTAACCTCCCATAACTGACTACTTCCTTTTTTATTATTTTTTTTCTATTTCTATAGGGGACATTACAGACTACAAAATCTTTTTGCAAATATTGCCCTTCATGCAGTTACTAAAAATACATTGGAAATTAGAAATTTGGAACTCTGAAGGTGTTTGTTTCTGGTTCTTCACCTCTTCCATTTGGAAGGTCCACCGGAGTGTTTCTGGGTGCTTGAAGCCTGGTGTTCTCTAGTTTTCACAGTTTTTCATGTAGAAGACTTGTGTCTGCAGGAAATGCATGGAGAAAACATGATGAGAAAAGACCTATATCAGGCTATAAGTCTGGACCTAAATGGTGGCTGGGCACCAGTGAAAACCCAAAATTTAGAGATTCTGCTTTAATGGGTGATATTTACACAGGAATAAATGAGGAACAGAGGTTGGGAAGAAAATGTAAGAAGTTAAGATAGAGAAAGCAAATCCTGTGGTAGAAGCTGGACGTGTGTGGTTGTCTTGGCAGCTGTTAGCCCTAGGAGTTATGGAATAAAGGAAGAAAGGTTTGAGAAATTAGGGGTATAGACACAACAAAGGCATTTGCACTCAAAGATCATGCATAATTTATGTTGGAAGGGACCTTAGGAGGTGTCTAGTCTGGCTTGCTCCATCAGTCACATCTCCGGGGTGTGACTGGATTGCTTTGGGCTTTCTTCAGTCTATGTGCCCTGTGTCCTGTATCACAAGCATTACCCAGTGTTTGGTTAGTCTGAGCACTTCCAACTAGTTTTTCAGAACTAGTTTGTTTCTTGACTCTGTTCTTTGTTCTGGCCTCAGGCGATACTTGGGCTTTTGAGAACACCTGGTCAGGGCTCTATAAAGAGCCTTTATTGCCACTTTAGTTTAAATAATCCAGGATATGAATGAAAAAGAGTGTTTTCTCTGTGCAGTAGGTTTTAATCTTTTCAGCCAAGTGGTAGTTGCATGAGGAACATTCTTTGTTCACACAGCTGTAGAACAGGGCACAAGGTAGTTTGAGGAGAAGTTAGATATTTGTTGTAGCTTTGTAAAATCAATTATTTGGTTTTTTTTAGTTTTGGTTTTTTTTTTTTTGATAAATTACTTAAGCAAGGCTATCATTGTTTTGCTTATGTCAAAGAATTGTTCAATTGTGACAAATTTGTGGAAAATGTACCTGACGCTTTCCAAATTGTCCTAATGGTGGGACCAGGATGGTATTTTATTGTGTAGGTTCTAGGAAACCATTAAGTTGATGATAAAAAGATTGTTGAACATTTTGCATGCCAAAAGGTGTCTCAAAACCCTTCACTTTGGGCTCTCAGATTATTTTGAAGTTTCTGTTCAGTCTGCATATTTGATATATTCCCATATCTGTGAAATCACTGCTGTACAAAGGCTTAAGACTGACATATCGCATAGCTTCTAGTGAGGCCTTCAGGATAGGACCTGAGCAGCAATCACACACCTATGCTTTGCCTGCTGAACAATGAATGTGCTGCAGAAAGATGCCAAGAAGTTTGAGACATCAACAGGGTTTCATGGTTTAACACAGCCAGCAACCAAGCACTGTTCAGTTGTTGCCTCGCTCCCCTACCAGTGGGATCTTGGAGAGAATCAGAAGGGTTAGAAAACTCATGGGTTAAGATAAAGACAGTTTAATAGGGGAAGGAAAAGCTGCACACACAAGCGAAGCAAAAGAAGGAATTCATTCAGTGCTTCCCATGCGCAAGCAGGTAGATGTTCAACCTCTCCAGATGAGCGGGGACCCATCTCACGAAACAGTTACTGGGGAAGACAAACAACATCACTCCAAATATTCCCTCTTTTCTTCGTCCTGTCCCCACTTTATATACTGAGCATGCCATCATAGAGTATGGAATATCCTTTTGGTCAGTTTGGGTCACCTGTCCCAGCTGTGTCCTCTCCCAACCTCCCATGCACCCCCAACTTCCTTGTCAGCTGGCAATATGAAAAGCAGAAAGGCCTAGGCTTTGTGTAATCCTGACAGCTCTGCTGGTTAGAAACTGCCTATCTCAGTCAATGTTGTCCTTTAACTTGTCGCTCTTCTCCTTCTCTGGTGTTTACTCTCTGGATGTATTTTTAGGCAGCAAACACCTGCTCTGAGATTTCATTTTGCTGAACAGGCCAAGTCTTTTCTTCTTATTTTCTTTTTTCTTTTACTTCTTTGTTTTAAAAACTCTTTATGCCCTCCAGTTTGAGTTCATCCCAAAGCATGTAACCAGGACAATATGCTGCACCTTTCATGGTCTTACCTCATCTCTAGTGGAATGTCCTTGCCCAATTTTTCCAGAATTTTCATTGCGTTTCTTTTTTTTTTTTTTTTAACTCTATTTTTTCCTGTAGGAGGATATATTTGCACTTCTTGCGCCTCATTCTCAGCTGAGGGAATGCCAATTGGAGCAGTGATGACCTTTTCCCTTATATGACTGTTTTCTTCCCAATTTTTGTTATTCCAGTCCTCAAGGTAATCCAGCTTTTACCTTTCTAATATTTTAAACTCCCTCTGTGATGAAAATACTATTGAACCTTCTGCTTCTTAAAAAACCTTTTTTTTTTTTTTTTTTTCCCCCCTAGAGTCTTCTGTCAGACATGTAAATCTGCTCCTCCATGGTCTAGAGTTGGATTTCCAGTTCTCTCCCTTATCTTCTGTCTATTCTATATTATTTTTTCCCCTCATACATCCTCTCTCTTTCTCATGTTAGGCTTGCTGCTCCCTTTTTCCTGGCCATCACACCTCCTTCTGCTTAGTTGTCCTTTTAATTATCTGGGTGTAAACAGTACCTTATCTCTAATGGGAGTACATCATTCCACTAGTGGAAGTCTTTCTTAGCTGTACGTTTTTTGTTCTGTGCATTGACTAGAGCTAAAGAGCTATGTCATCCTATATTTCTTCATGCATCTTCTCATTTCCTTTCTTTTCTTCTGTCATGGCTGCATATTCCTGTTTGAATTCAAAGTGCTTTTCGCAGGGATTTTTCTTACTCAATAATGCTGTAAAGGATGCTCAGTATGCTTAATCTTCTCATTTGCTGTTGATGCCTATAATTTTTTCAGGTCTTCCCATTACTGTCCTAATTTGAGATGTTTCCTTCCTGCCTTCACCTTCAAAAGGATGGAAGAACCTACCACTGAAGTTACTACTTATTTTCTGTTTCTCAGTCCATTCCTGCCTGTTGACTCTTTAAATGCCCCTCCAAGCTGTCAAGGTAATTTTTTTTCTTCAATTGCTATGTCAAAGAATTACAGTTCTTTCCTGACATCTAATCTTACTGTCTTTCAACATGGGTCTGTGTTGCAAGTAAACTATAGTTTCCATTGTTTGGTAGACAGTAGTCTTCTCTAGTGGCAAAAAACCTTGGACAAAGTTGCAGGTTTCAAATCTGGAATGCTATACAGGTAATGATAGGAGAAAACTCAGCTGCTGCCTAGGAGTTGACAGCCAGGGAAAACTGATTGATATGAGTCCATCATGTACTCTGACTTTTTCTTGGAGGAGAAAGAATGGTTTTAAGTGCATGAAGCCCAGCATGAAACCCATTTCCTATAGGAGTCACAGTGACTGAACACTTAAATGTAGGAGATGTCAGTACTGCATTGCCATAGACTTCTATAAGGGTCCCTGAAGTAGTTTCCAGCCCTTACCAGCTTCTTGGGGAGGTGTTGAGCTAATTTGTCTGAAGCAAGCAAGGTGGTTTGAAAATCCTGAAAGGACTCAGTTAGCTCCAACTCTGTGCTGGCGACATGGTCTGATTGCCCTTTCACCTCATAAGGCTTTTACTAATTCAGAATCGTATTTTGTATCCCACTGATACCATTTTGTAAAACAACATCATCGAGCAACGTGTTTGATTGTTTTTCTCTTCTCTGAAGCATAACTCTGAGTCTGAGACAGCTGCCTTGGCAGTTCCAGGCCAAGTGGCTCTGCTCAAATACATAAATTTCCTGATGCAGCACATCAGGCAGTGGTTTTGTGAGGCAACTGAACCGGACCAGTAGGTCATCCATTGCATCTCTCTTGGTGACCTATAGCAGGACCAACTTGCTGACAGCAGACAGGATAGTGTGTCTTGAACTCTTTGTCCACATGACCTGTCAGTGACATTTTCTGTTAGCCTGTGAGGATTGCAGATCCCAGAGTGCCTGTCTGCAATGAGAGTTTATGCCTGTAGACAGCTGGGTTGCCAGGCCCATGTGCTTTCTCTTTGATAGGGTTGGAAGGAGGAAGATGGTGGGTTTCTTCCATCAAGTGAGCGTGGAGGTAGAAGGGAGTCCAGTGCAACCCCTCACAGATACTGTTAGAAGGATGGTGTGAGCGGTCACTGCTGTTCAGCAGTTGGCACTATCCACTTTTGCTTTTGAGCACATCTATTATGCTTTTTCTCTAAAACTTCATCGTAGTTCTCCCTATTATGCATGTTGTTTGTAGTTATTAAACATACTTGTTTTGAGATAACTCTCTGCAATATGGCACATACATAATTAGGTATAATTAACTCCAATTAACCATATTCTGTTTTACAACACTTCTGTCATATTTTGAAGCTGGCTTGTGACTGTGCAAATCCACATCTGCAGGTTCAAGTTTTACAAACTCATCCATCTTCCAGGTGTTCATATTTTTCTTTTTAGTACTATGCCTTTGAATCCAATAATTTGTTGTTCAGTTATCTGCATAATTTACTTGTAGCCTGCAGGATCCTAATAGTACATCATTGGTCCTCTTCACATGATGCTTCTGGAGAGCTGCTGATCAGAACAGCATCTCAGTGCCCAGTCTACAAACTCCTTACCTTGCCAAAGCTAGTTAGATGAATACATGCTGTGTTTGACAAGGGCCCAAGTACAACACATTGTGAATACCCCTTCATCTTTCTTATTTAAACAAGGAGCCAAAATTTTGGCCTTTATTCTTTTTAAAGTCCTCTTCTTGCTACTTTTTTCCTTTTAGTATTAATTTTATTGCTTTTGTTTTCTCGTTGGAAAGAGTTCTGAAGTGTCATGCATTAAGAAGTTGTAAAGAACAGGTGATTGATTGAAGACAAATGCAGTTTGGCAATAGGAGTAAGATGCTAATGCAGTTTATATGTGAATAGCATACTGTGGTATATTGCAGCACTCTGGTGCATCCTGCACCTCCAATGAAGTAAAACTGGCATCTTTCTTTGCAGCTCAGCCTACTGTTTGAAGGTGGCTTTTGGTCCTCTGGATGCTGGCTGACACATTTCTTAGTGTATTGCCTCCTAAAGAACAGTTGAAAACAGCAACACTACTAGTGTACATTACAAGGTCTACTCCTTGTCCTGTTCATGCGAAACAGAAAGCACATACACAGTAGATGCCGGAAATGCTGGCACTGGCAGAAAAAGGTCTCTGGGTTGGCCTCCATACAACAACATGGTTTCTTGACATCTATGAAACAGTTCATCATTTCCCCATTTTTTAAGGCCGCATGAGTATTAATTTGCTTCAAGTTATAATCGAGCTGTCCCTTATTTTAATGGGCTTTGGATCAGGAAGGCCTGAGTTTTTTTATGGTTTTCATTACAGTGTTAATTAACTTAGCATGCAGATTTAACTCTGAAGCTCAGAGATTTCATTTAGTTTTTATAATTTAATTGTGGAAACATGGCAATAAATGCAGATGAGAAGTTATGTGCAATTAATACTGATCCAGGACAACTCCAATGTCAGTCTCTGAGGACTCACCAGGAAATCCAATGTATTAAATATTGGGGTTTTTTTTAGGGTGGGGTTTTCAAACAACCTTGGTACTGAACTATTCTTCCTGAACTGTATTGTTTCTAAAGTTAGGACTGTGTGAAACCTTGATGTCTGCAAGTGCCAACTCAGAAAGTCAGAAAATCCTGTCACTTGGCAATGTTAGGAGCTGTGTTACTTCCTGCAAATTTTTATTAAAAATGCTGAACTACAAATAGGTGGAATTAACCTCTGTGTGTGTGTGGATATGTGTGTGAGAGCAGTTAAGAGGTTGTTTTATTTTCATAGGTTTTACGGGTATTTAATTTAGAGCCATTGATAAACAGCTCATGGAAAGTTTAGGGAGTGACATGGTTTTATCACAGCAGTCAGTGCACCTTTGCCTGGCCTGGAAAAGTCCAGGCAATGGTGGGAACGTGTTTTGGTTTCTGTGCTGACCTTGTCCTTGGCATGGTTTGTAGACTGAAAGGTGGGCCGACTGCCATAAGATATGTTGGTACTAGACTGTTGAAATCTCCATCTGGAGAAATGACTTAAAGGGGCACTGGCATTTGTACTGTAAATGGCAAAAGCCACCATACTGAAGAAATGAGTAACCTCTTGTCATATCTGCTGGCAAGATTAGTCATCATGGCTAGACTTCGCAAACAAAGATTTGGGAGGGTTTTACCCACTCTTGCTGCAAGCGCGCTGATGGCTGATAAGCCCAATGCGAGATAGGCAAGTCCGGTTGCAAAAGGCCCAGCAGAAAGTTTCCGCAGGTGGTACTGTCAAGGCACGGTTCTTTCAGCGTTGCCTTTTCTCCTCCAGACTGATTCTGCTTGTGGTTTCAAAGGAGACAGCAGCGTTATAGATTGTGTGTCTCCACGTCTCCCAGTTGGAGGTCAGAGTGGACCACTGATGGTGGTCAATATGGCCAAGGCTGAGGTGTTGTTTCAGGCAGTCCTTGTATCTCTTCTTGGGGGCTCCTCTCTTGCAGCAGCCGGTGGCGAGTTCACCGTAGAGCACAATCTTAGGGAGGCGGTGATCCTCCATCCTGGAGACGTGCCCTGCCCAGCACAGCTGCGTTCTCAGCAGCATGGCCTCCATACTGGTGACCTCTGCCTGTTCCAGAACGGACACATTAGTCACACAATCAGACCAGTGGATGTTTAGGATTGTACAGAGGCAGCGCTGGTGGAAGTGTTCGAGGAGTCGCAGGTGGTGGTGGTAGGTGACCCAAGATTCAGACCCATAGAGAAGAGCAGACAGTACAATGGCTCTGTAGACACTGATCTTTGTACTTTTCTTCAGGTGTTTATTGCGCCAGACTCTTTTAGGGAGTTTTCCAAAAGCTCTGTATGCCTTTGCTAACCTGTTGTCCATGTCTTTGTCAATCTTACCATCTGAGGAAATGATACTTCCCATATAAGTGAACTGCTGGACTGACTTAAGCTCTGATTCACCTATGGTGATGTGAGGGTGATGGAAAACTTCCTGAGGTGCAGGTTGATAAAGAACTTCTGTCTTCTTCAGGCTGACTTCCAGCCCAAAAAGCTCAGCAGCCTCTGCAAAGCAGGATGTTAAGCGCTGCAGAGCTGTTTCTGTGTGGGCAACGAGGGCAGCATCGTCAGTAATAAGCAGCTCGCGGATGAGGTGGTTTAGGGTCTTAGGCAAGATTAGCAGTCACAGGTAAAACTTTCTATCTGTCTGAATACTTTACTAGTAAACATGTAGCTTGACAAAGTATTGTAAAGACATTATTGGAAGTGTCCAATAACAGATTGGCAAGTATCTGTTATAGATCGTTCAAGTAGAGTTGTTCCTGTCAAGGTGCCTGTTCAACTTCTGACAGGCTGACACACTGCAGCACTGAGGTCTCTGGAGTGGCCCATCACCTAGGAACCTTCACATTGTGCTTATCATAGCACCCTGTAGAAACAGAGAGGGCACAAGACCTTGCCTCTTATGCAGCACTTGAAATGTGAGGTATCTGTGACTACAGATGTCACCACCAGATTAGGCAAAGAGGCAAAAAAAAAAAA
>VXAU01002930.1:0-53004 GCA_013399695.1 Formicarius rufipectus | reverse complement strand
AAAAAAAAAAAAAAAGTGAGGTTCTTGAAGTAGTTTCTAGATTTGAATGGGAGGTAATGGGGATTGTGCAGGCCATGTGTAGGCTGTGTCTTCTTTAGATTTACCACTCAGTAAGAGGGGAGTGAGCAAAGAAGGCTGATTGGAGGGATGCTTGTGTGTTGCGAATTACAGTGGAGCAGCAAAACGGTGTTTTGTTTAAAACCACAGCACAGAAGCAGTGTTAAAAGCTTTTCAGGGATCAGAAGGGAGAGAGACAAGAAATTGCACAAGTTAAACTGAGTGTCACATTGCCAAACTGTGTGTTAAAGTGACAGGATGAGAAGACATAATCTTAATCTGCAACAGAGATTTAGGTTGGATGTTAGGAGGAATTTCTTCACAGAAGGATGATCAGACACTTGAATGAACTGCCCAGGGAGGTGGTGGAGTCACTGTCCTGGAGGTGTTTAAGGAAAGGCTGGCACTTGGTGCCATGGTCTGGTTAACATGGTGGTGTCCAATCATAGTTGGACTCAGTGATCTCAGAGGTCTTTTCCAACTTAATTGATCCTGTGTGAAAGGCACAACTGCATGGACAAGTTGTGGGTTGGCATTTCTGGAATACATGTATCATAGTCTGCACAAGAGTTAGATGTTTGACTGCTGTTCCATGCTTTATTTCTGGCTAACCTCATTTATGGTACTTCAGTCTTTGGCCTGCCTGAGGAAGCTCCATGTTTCCAGAAATAAAATAGTGTATTGAGCCTGGTACAGAATGGGAAGAGGTGTCTGTGCTGTGCTCTTACTAAACGGCATCTCTCCCATGGCTCCCTGTGCTTTGAGTAGTCCCATCTTATAGTTTTGCATTTGAAAGGCTATTGTCATGTATGTATGGCCATACGTCCAATATATATGACCCCATATTCCCCCCTCCCCATTCATTTCATCTGCCATGGAATTTGACCTTGGGTGACAGGGCACTGAGGAGCAGCAAACAATCCATACCTGAGCAATTGCCAGATGTCAGAACAGAGTTCCCCCAAGGTGCACTGTTTTTTCACAGCCTAACCCCTTTCCCATCATATGTAGGCTTTCAGAAATGAGGGGGAAACTGCAATCCCTTCCTCTCTCACTCCCTGCCCTGTTTTGAAGGCAGTGTGAAAGCAAGCAGATTTGGAGCAGAGTGATGACTGAGCCTGCAATGTATTGCAATTTTCAGTGCGTTGTCTTTCCATGAGAAGAACTGAAAAGCTAAGCTGGGACAAACAGTCACTAATTAATGCTACTCCTGCTTCTCCTGGAAAAGCTCCATGTTGGTCTACAAAGGGAGAAGCTGTATGGGCAACTGCCTCTAAACTTTGGCCTCGGACTCTGCTTTTTTACACATAAAAGAATTTACGAAGTTGACTAAGATCAAGTGTGCACACAGGTGCTGCTTCACCTGCTTCAAGGCATCTGAGATTGTTGAGCTAAGTGTAGTGACTCAGAGGGCTTTCCCTTGATGGCACATAAAAGTTCATTTGCAGGACATCAGCTTACATAAAAGTTTGAGCTATTTTTGTTCAAGTGCATTGCCATACATTTTTAGACTTGCTAAACTTCATGCACACTCTGTTTGCCAAATCTACCACTTTGCTACATTCAGTGAGAGGGTATTGAAGTCCCTCTGAAGCTTTTAGGGACTGCAGTCATGCAGAGTGCTCTGTGAACACAGCCATATTGTTTATGCATGCAGATCTCAGGGGCAAGCTGCTAGTTTGTGCATGGTGTAATTCCCACTTTCTGAAAGTTACCAAAAATACTAAAAAAAAGCACAAACTACTGCTCAGATTTAGAGTGTCTTGAAATACACTGAGGTAGATTCTTATAGATTTCAGTTGTTAAAACTTGTGATGTGAATGTATTCAGTCTTATCTTTGCTGTTTTATGCAATGAAAACTACATATCTCTGCCTTTATTCTCTAATTCAGTACATGCTATGGTCCATTTCACTGTGCTTTGGTTCTAGAGTCTATTTTGTCAGTTCTTCAAAGAGTCACCTATGTGTTTTTTTTCCATGAAAACTTCTAAATCTGATTCAGTCTCCCTGAATCCATCTGCAAGACTGCTGGATGCTTGAAGCATTTCCCTTCCCTTCCCTTCCCTTCCCTTTTTTCTTTTCTTAAAGCTCTTTTCTTACAGTTAACATTCTTAGTGCAGGAACCATTCTTCNCTTCCCTTCCCTTCCCTTCCCTTCCCTTCCCTTCCCTTTTTTCTTTTCTTAAAGCTCTTTTCTTACAGTTAACATTCTTAGTGCAGGAACCATTCTTCTTTGTTGGAAAGGAGTTTTGCACATGCTTGTATTTTTTTCCATGCCTTACCTCTATCAGGACTAAAATGGGAATGCCTGCATGGTTTGGATTTTTTAAATTTTTTTTTTTTTTGTTATAATGGAATTGGTGTGAGAGATGCCTTCCTTTAAAAGTATTTTCAAAACATCAATTTTTTTATGAATTAATTTTTTGTTACTCCCTGCTGTGTCCTAGGACACTGTGAAAATGAGACTTTTTTTTCCACAAGTTTCATCCTGCTGTGAATATTTATATACATCAAGCTGCAATAAAACCGAACAATTTTCTCATTAGCAATGCAGTCTGCAAAAGTCAAATAATTTCTCCTGTGGCTTCGTCAGGGACATCATGCACTTGAAGCAGAAGAGAGGAAAAAAGATTTTGAAAAAGAGGACTCAAGATTAACATCATGCACTCTAGTAGAAGTCTTGAAATTAGCCCTTTCATCATACCATATTTATTGTTTTAATTTGCTTTGGTGGCATTTGGTATTAGTGCATGAAGTATGAATGTCCTTGCACGTTGCACACATAGGCAGAAGATAAAAGAATTTAAGTCCCTTCATATGAGGAGAACATGAACCAGGCCATGTCCCTGAATGACATTAGGTGAAAGCAGCACTAAGGGGACTGAAGGTAGGACTCCCTAAATGCTGAAGCATACCCAGCTTTATAGAGGTGTGTATTCAACAAGTGAGCCAACATGAGGCTTCATGCATGGAATCTTTGTTGCAGAATTTAGAGCAGCCTTTTGGATGTGCATCTTTGTGCTGGCAGAAAATCCCCACAGCTTTGTTGGCTGGAAGAGGAAGGAGCTTGCAGTGGTCTTTGCTCCCCTTGTCTCCAGGTGGGGCTGAGCAGAGCTCCAGTGTAAGTACAACCAAGTCTGGGTTTCCTAACAGTGAAATGCTTGAGGATCACAGCAGGCACTACTGCTGGAATGACATCCGTGTGCTCCCTGTTCTGTCAAGGCTGTGAAGAAGTCAACAGCTTCCTTTGTTGGTACTCTGCATCTAGCAAAGACTTTAACCTTCATCCTGAATCAGTGCCACAGACCATGCAGAGGTGATGTGTGTCGATCAGTAATTTTGGGGGAGAAGGAAGGGGAACAAAGGAAAGAAGTTACACCATTAGCAGGACACAAAGACAGTAACCACCAGTGGTCTGCAGCACTGATGAAGGTGGCACAATAACTGCCAGCAAGAGTCAGCAAAACTATCAACAAGCTTGGATGGTAGTCACCCATTAGTCGGTGTCTTGCTCCTATTCCACTAATGCAGACCAGCAGCTCAGAAACAGCTAGAGATGCAGCATCCGCGTGTGGGTGAAAAATGGGCATAGTTTTCCTGCAGGAGAGAGTATGAACTCCACTGGGCAAATAGAGACCAGTTATGTATTTTCTTTTTAGCTTTCAAAAAGGTTATAGGGTGACTTTGGACTGCTGATGGTTTTGCTTGGGTATGGCTCTTGAGACCTGTGTTGGTTTCCACAGCAGGATGTTTGTTTCTGCCCTTTTAGTTCTCTGCACTTGTTCCTCTCCAGTTGACTCCAGCAGTGGAGATGCAATTTGTAAAAGAGATAGCATCTTTTCTCTGTTTTTTGTCTCATACTTTTCCCATTTGTAAGTACTTGTCATTGACAGGCTCTACAGATGTGTCATTATTTCCCTAAGATGAAATCCCACAGTCACACAAATGTCAAAACCTCACACTTACTCCCTCTGTGTTGCAAGGGACTTCCTGCTGCAGTAGTGATGATGTACAGTGGTGATATCTCCAGAACTGCCTCTCCTCAAATGCTGCGGTGGACAAAGCAGGCATTCCCCAAGAACATTTTCATATTTGTTTCCTGCTCAGTAAATGGCTACATACTCCACAGTGGCCCTGTGACACTTCTTTTTTCACTCATTCACACAGGCACTGTCATAGCAGTCACGGAGTTATACCCTGTGACTGATGAAAGTGCTTAACTTGCAGTGAGAATGCTGTTCTTTTGGAGACCAGTGCAAATATTCACGAATACAGCCAGATTTTTTTTCAGTGATCCACTTGTTCTTTTTCGCCTGGGCTGTATGTCTCTGTCACTTATGTCATGGTTTGGGGAGTGTCCAGCATATCAGCTTGGAGCTATAATGCTGGGCACTGGCATGAGAAAGGCATCTTGCATGAGCGATGTACAGTGACCTTTTCTATTTCAGATTTTGTTTTCAGGAAGGAATCCATGTGGGATTATGAACTGAAATAAGAAGTGAACAAGGGTTGTGATAAAAAGAGGAAAAATTGTTTGGAGAGGAGTTATGGATGCAGAGGGGAGATGAAGTAGGGAAAAGCAGGAAGTTTAGCAAAGAAATGCTGCCACTAAGAGTGGCAGGTGCCTGGTTTAGTATTTAGTGGTGAACAAAGGGTGCTGGAAGACTGGCTTTCTATACTGGAAGGATAAGGTACCTGGGCTCTGTGCCTGCCCACTCAATTTATTCAGAATAAGCTGTTGCTAAGTCTGCTTTTCCAGGCTCATAAAGCCCCATAAACTCGGGAGCTGGTGCTGGTCAGAGAGAGGAGTGGATCTGGATGTGGTGCTGCAGGGTCAGTAATGGCAGAGCGTTTTGATGGTTGTCCTGGGACTCTCAGCTACAGATAGTGTTTGGGTTTTTTTTCAATTTGGGGACTATTAGGAAAGTGCAGAAATCTGCACCTTCTTCCTCCTCCCCTTTTCCCGTTGTGCCCAGTGTTTGGTGATTCCTTACTTTGTACGCAAAAGGAGATCCGGTCTATCAGGAGAGGAAGGCAGATTAGCAGTGTTGTCCTGATGAGGCCCAGGAAATGGGAAGAGGTCAGCTGAAGAGCTGGTGGGAAATGGAGGCAGTAGTAAGGATCTGGGCCAGCAGGTGCATCTGCAGAAGAGAAGTGGAGGCACACCCACGACATCACTGCCCAGACAGTGAAAGGAATATCAGAGTTAACTGAGAGTACAGCAAAGAGTGAAACATGCAAACCTGCCACAGAAAAACCCCCAGTGCAGTTCATAAGTCCCTGTGCATTGTAGAGAGGAGCACAGAGGGCAGCTGTGAAAATGAAAGGAGTTTGTGAAGTAAAAGAACAGCCCAAGCAGTCAGATGTGCTCAGTTGGAGAAAAGATGACTGTGTTTATTCATACATAAAAGGCTGCTACAAAGATAGAAGACTTAGACCAGTTCTTGACAGTCATTGGCAAAGGCTATTCAAAGATAATGAACTTTGAGGGCTAGCAAGGAAATCCGTTGAAATAACCCAGTTAAATTTTTGAGTTGCCAAGTTTTAGTTCTATTGAAGCAAAAGGAATGAACATCAGCAGGCTTGTGATCAGCAACACAACCAAGGATATAGCTGGCAACCAGGGCCAGTTGTGAAATAGCCAGTGGACTCACCTTTTAGATTAGAGAGTTTGCAGTAAAGAGCTGAAATATGCTGTGTGTAAAGGGATGCTTTCCTCAGACAGATCCTGACAAAACTCAAAATCATATCCCTAGCCTTTCCAGAAGGTACAGTTGCTGAAATTATGAAGGACTCTTCCAAAATGGGGAAGGAGAAGTCAACTTTGCTTTTATTTTTGTGATTGGATAATAATTAATACACAAAGTTATATGTATGTTAGTTTCATGATAGCAGTAGCTATATCTTGTCACTCTATATGGATTTGTGTGTCACCGTGGTACAGAGCAGATGAATTGTACAATATTAGGTCCAGAAATGAAGTAGTCTGCAGAACATTTTCATGTGGCCTCTACCTTCCCCAGAAATGCCAAAGCATGTAGGGGCTTGATGGTGGCTTAAGATCTTGGATTTCAGCATCAGACCAAATGGCCCACCAGTGTGCTGTATGGGTACAACACAGTAACAGTACAGAACTTCTGATGGTAAATTGACCTGAAATGCTAAACCAAGATGTAACACTGGATGCAACTCTGGATGCACTTAGTTGACTCCAGCTGTAGGAATGGAAATTCTAGCCAGACAGAGAAAGTTGGCAGTAAGAGCAAGTTGTAAGTGGTGAGTCTAAATGAAAGATCGAATCTTAACCTGTTTATTTTAGCAACTTCTATAGAATGATCTGTGACAAGAATGATGGAATATTAACTCATGACTATGATTCTTATCTCTAATTAGGGCTATTTCAAGCTATATTCTGATGTTCTTGCTTTTTTTCCAATTTATTGACTATTTTAAGTCCATTTGATCGCTCAGAGAGAGATTACTGTATAAAGGTCTGACAATTATTACAGAAAAGCTATAATCTAGTTTTTCTTATACCTAAATGGCCCCATCTTCATTTTTGCCATGCATTGTAGTTTTTTTATTGAATGTTGTGTTAGTCCTGCTGGCACATCATATTGAATATTGAAAACCATTTTGATATGGTCTATGTTTATTTGATCAAGAACTTGATCTAGTATTTGAAATTTCTTGCCCATGTAGCTTCTGGCAGTAGCTCTGCTGACAAATAATTCACTGAGTCTGGCATGCAGTAATTCTTTTGCACTGAGAGTCGTGTTTTCATCTGGTTCAAGGTTATTTCTCCCCTTGCTTTCTGCCATCCTTCTCTGGCAGCCTTTTTCACCCCAGCAGAGGGGATGCTGCATAGAAAGTATGCGTCCTGCAGACACCCTGTGGGTACTTCTTTCTTAATGTTTTCTGTAAACTGTGGCAGCTGGAGAGCATGTACACAACACACGGAGCCTGCCTCATCAGCTGTCAGAGGAAAAAGGACAGAAACCTGCCAACTGAAGCCACTGTGGTTGTCCCATGGTCAACTGGCCTGGTAATGTAAGCAAAGCCTGCTGCCCGCTTTAGGACAGTTCACCGAATCTACAGGAAACCTAGTTGCATATAGAAGAAAAATTGTCCCAGTAACTGGAAATTAAATTAATTCTCCCTACATCACAGGCTGGGCAGTGTTTTTTGTATGTGTCTGTATAATCTAGCATAGCAGTGGGCAGCAGTCTGATCTCTGGACTGATTTTGTAGATGGCCTTACATCACCCGAGACTGTTCTTCCACAGAAGATTGTGAGGGGAGAATGAAGATGCGTTACTCCTACACAAAGCATGCAGTTACAGTGAATAATGAGTGATGTCTCAGCAAGTAGCCCTGCAGTCCTTTATGAGGTAATGTGGTCTTTGACGTCAATGGGTAGCTTGCTTCCAACAAAAGCTGAGCAGAATTCGGTTTCAGAGTGTTTTACAAAGCACAACTGTCAGAGTCACTGAAAGAGACTAGTATGTACTTTGCTGGCAATCCTCCTAGTTTATGTGCTTGTGATGCTTTTTGCTGCCACCTTGGTTTGTGGCTTTGCTCCTCTGCTGTGTGTTTTTGTGTCCTCACTCTTCAGTCTGTTTTTCTTCACCTGCTCTGCTAAGGCCATGAAGTGGGTAGTAGGGTAGGTTTGTTACTCAACAGCTTTACTCTGAGTCACCCTTGCAGGAGATGAAGGGGGGCGTGAGCTTTTGGGTATTCAGTGGGTTGCCAGCTTCTGCCTTCCTGTTCAATTTATGTAGAAGGGCACTGTTTATAGCCTTTGTTTGCAGTACAATCCCTAAGCCACTAACACCTGGCTGTGTATTCGTGCCACTCTGCAGGGTCGGTCATACTGTTTTTTGTTGCCCTGTGGGAAACAACATCATGAAAGTGAAGGGAAAAACACATCTCAAACAGAAAAATCTTGAGCGCTTAAGAGAAGTGTGTGCTTTTGGACAGTGGGGCTTTAGGTGGAATTACATGCTGGGGTAATGCCTGATTCTCTAAGCAAAGGCAGCATGTGCAAGAGAACAGATAATCTCACCTATTTGTGAAGTCCAGATAAGGACATAACATTATGAACCCTGCCTGTTTTCACTACAGTTATATTCCCCTTGATTTATTTGTTTAGTGATGGACTTTATTTCCAAATTAGACTAATGTTCATACTGGGAACTTCCCATGGTCCCAGCAAACAACTTTCACTCATTGTGATGGGAAGACCCCCTTTTGATAAAACTGGGTAAAATTTCCCTGACCTTGCCCTAAAGCAGCTGACAGGGACAAGCAAAACATGAGTGTGCCTTTGTGTATATGAAAAGAAGGGACATAAGGATAAGACCAGCAACTGACTAAGACGAGTCTGAAATGTATGAAGTGCATTTTCAGAAATGGGGTTAAAGGTGGTAATTTGCAGCACCTCAAGAGGGGTTCATGGAAGAGCTCTCTGTTTTGGAACATGAGGCCCCAAGAGGATTATGGTGCCTGTGGGAAAGACTCTGTATAAGTTCACCAGAAACATACATTGTTCCTCGTGGATATAGGAAAGCAGGTACAGGCAGAGCAGTGGCCAACACCAGCCACTTTATTTGCAGGCCATATTTTCTGAAAGACCTACAGAACAAGGACCAATTCTTGTCACATTGTAAGAGAGGTGTGAGTGAACTTGCAAGGTAATGAGGACCACATAGATGTCTGGCTTTCCAGTACTTTCTGTTCTTTGGTACTGTGTGTGCAGCCTTACAACTGCATTTATGCTACCTTCTCCATCTCATCCCTATCTAATTCCCTGTAGTGTAGTGCTGGGGAGGGATTATGCTTTCTCCCTGAAAGAAGGGAATAAGGAACATTGGTTTGATGCTATCTGGGGTTCCTTTCTCATGGAATTGTACTAACTTCTGTATGTGGTGGCTTGACCTTGACTGGATACCAGGTGTCCAACAAGAACTTTATCACTCCAGCAAGATGTGGGGGAAGAAAATAAGTCAGAAAATTTTATAGGTCAAGATAAAGATGGTTTAATTAAGCAAAAGCAAAGTCTGCATGTGGAAGCAAGACAAAATAGGTTTATTCTACATGTCCCATCAACATGTGATGTCCAACCACTTTGTGGAAGGTAAGACTTCAGTATGTGTAAATGATGGCTCCAGAAGACAAGCACTATAACAATGGATGCCCCCATCTACCCTTCCTTTCAGCTTTTGTTGCTTGATCAAATGTCATATGGTATGGAATATCCCTTTGGTCAGTTTGGTCATGTCCCCTCCCAAGATCTTTCCCACCCTAAGCCCACTGGCCTTTGGGGAAGTTATGCTGGAAAAAGAGTCTGGTGCTGTGCCATCACTGCTCAACAGTAGCTGAAACACTGATATGTTATCAACACCTTTCTAGCCACCAGTAGCAAGCACAGCTCTCTGAGGGCTGCTGTGGGAAAAATGAGCTTCATCTCAGCCAGACCCAATACACTGTAATACTGTTCTCTTTGGTTTCACAGTTTCTGAATACTGCCATCATTATGGAACACCACCAGAAACCTGTCTTTCTACGCTAGAGCAACCTGAGTACTTGGGCTTGTAAATACCATCCATTTCACCAGTGTGACAGGTAGAAAGGTTATTTGTCCAAAGACCCATGGGAAGTAAGTGACAGGAGGGGAATAAATCTGCGCTGGTCTTCGAATTACTAATTCACTGTAAAATCAATCAGGTTTCTCCTAGGTGAGGCTCTTTTACTGTTTGTTTGGTCTTGTGTCACATCAGTCATTTTCACTTGTGTTGCATAGTGGATTTTGAGTCTGTAGACCTGAGGTTTTTCAGACATATGGGAAAAATTCTGCCACTTCTAGATTTGCAATGAAGTTAAGGAACATAGAGATGAAGTGAAGACCATGTTTTGATGCTGATTGCAGTGCTTGGGAGTAACTGTTCCGAGTCTGGACACCCTGATTGAAGAACTGCTCTGTGCAAGGGAACATAGACTGAAGATGAGAATCACAGAATCATAGAATCAGCTGGGTTGGAAGAGATCTCCGAGACCAACAAGTCCAACCCTTGATCCAACACTACTGTGATTGCTAGATCATGGCACTAAGTGCCACATCCAGTCTCATCTTAAAAACCTCCAGGGATGGTGAATCCACCACCTCTCTGGTCAGGCCATTCCAATGCATGATTACTCTCTCTGTAAAAAATTTCTTCCTAATATCTAACCTAAACCTCCTCTGACAGAGCTTAAGCCTGTGCCCTCTTGTCCTATTGCTGGTTGCCTGGAAGAAGAGACCAACCCCCACCTGGCTACAACCTCCTTCCAGGTATTTCTACAGAGCAATAAGGTCTCCCCTGAGCCTCCTCTTCTCCAGACTAAACAACCCCAGCTCCCTCAGCCTCTCCTCACAGCACTTGTGCTCCAGTCCCTTCACCAGCCTCACTGCCCTTCTCTGCTCCAGCATCTCAATGTCCTTCCTGAACTGAGGGGCCCAGAACTGGACACAGCACTAAAGGTGTGGCCTCACCAGCGCTGAGTACAGAGGGAATATCACTTCCTCATCCTGCTGGACACACTATTCCTGGCACAGGCCAGGATGCCATTGGCTTTCTTGGCCACCTGGGCACACTGCTGGATCATGTTCAGCCTCCTGTCAACCCAAACTTCCAGATCCCTTTTTTCCTGGCTGCTCTCCAGCCACTCTGTCCGCAACCTCTATTACTGCAGGGGGTTGTTGTGGCCAAAGTGCAGGACTCAACTCTTGGTCTTGTTAAACCTCATCCCACTGGAATCAGCCCATCTCTCCAGCCTATCCAGTTCCCTCTACAGAGCTCTCCTGCCTTCCAGCAGATCAACAGTCCCTCCCAGCTTGTCACCTGCAAGTTTGCTATTGATGGACTCAATAGCCTCATCTAAATCATCATTAAAGATGTTAAACAGGGGCCAACGCTGACCCCTGGGGGACACCACTAGTGACCATCCTGTAGTCACTGTGCCTTGAGATGCTGGTGTCCACACCATGTTAATGTCCACGGAATATGTTGGTATGAAAATCTTTGGTATGCTACAGGCACACTGGAGCACAGAGTATCTGGAAGAAGGGATGCTGCTCCGTGGTGACATTTCTCTGGTGTCTTACTGACTGGGTAGAGTTTAGAGTGTGGTGCTGATAACACCAAAGTCATGGGTTTGATCCCCATATGGGCCAATCACTTAAGCATTGGACTTGATGATCCTTGTGACTCCCTCACATCTCGGAACATTCTGTGATTCTGAGCACTCCCCTGCCAACTAAAGCAATTATAATGGAAAGTTCCAGTTTGTCTCTACTAGTGTGAGAAGATTAGGGAACAAAATGCTCTTAGGAAGGGACAGGACACTGTTAATAGGATTTCTCAAGTGGTATGTGGAATTCAGGAGAGATGCCAGCCTCTGGTTTTCATTAAGTTGTGCCTTCTCAGAGTCCAACCTCAGTTCTGCAAAGCCAGGTCACTGGTATCAGAAGGTGTGGGTGTGTGAGAGGTGTGGGTCCTTGGTGAAATGATGATGTACTGATGAGGGTTGTCCAGGAGGGGTGAACAGGAAGTGATCAGGTGCAGTCTGATGAAAAGTGGTGTTGCTGATGGAGGCTGTATTGTGGTGCCCTATGAGAAAAAAGGTCACCTTCTTCCATTTTGGAAATTTTCTTAATAAAAGTGGGTGCTGTGCTAGATTCTCTGTGCCCGTAATCAGGCAAATTGGTACAGATATATACTGACTGGATAATAAACGAATGCTCTAAAAACCTTCTTAGTTAACACAGTTTGACCAGAGTTCAGCACAGCCTGTGCCACAGATTTTGCTACAGGCATGTTTTCCCTTGCTTATTGGAGACTGTATTTGCCAGTATGGTAGTCAAGCTGACCTTGGTTGGTTTAACCAACAGTTCAAAACAATCAGCTCCCACTCAGTTTCTAGTAGTGCAATTTTTGTTCAATGAACTTGCTACAGGCTCATCAAGTCCTGCTTCTGAAGAAAGCAAAGCTGACTTGTGATGCCCTACTTCACTGGGCTAAAAACACTGATGGGCAGTTTGTGTCTTCCTAATATTATTGTAGCTGTGATGGTCTGAGGACACTAGGCAAGATTTTGGGTATGAATACTAAGTTTTACTAATTTAGCCAATATAATGGACTAAGCAAAGTCAAAGTACATAGCTGGGTATCACTTGAACTCTCAGACACAGGACTTTTTTTTTTTTTTTTGCTTCTTTGCCTGTTTTGTCAGGGGTTGGGCTCTGGCTTATTTTTGCAAATTTTTTTCTGAGGTTATCTTTTCTGAAAGTCTTAGTCCTAGACAAAAGTATGAGTATATTCCAGGCAATTGCTACTCTGTGTACACAAGATATTAGGGACAGAAGTGTCACTGTGTGTCATGGACAGTCATTCTTCTCAGTGGCTGAACCACCTGTCAAACTTTAAAATGTACTTACATGATTGTTCTGCTTTCTTGAGCAGGCCTCCTCAATTTTATGTAAATGAGTTTTCTGCTTTATAGTGGTAGGCACATGAGATGAAATCTGATGATTTTTACTTGGGTATTTGTATGCAACTCTGGCATTCGATAATAATAATAATATAAATTTAAAAAGCCAGGTTATTTTTATACAGAAAAATGCATGTTGTTAATTTCAGTGACTACAGCAATTCTGCCAGCTCAGGTATTAAGAATCCTTTAGTAATAGTGAATGTTTTCTAGGGGGCAACATAAAGTGGCAACATTTACGTCAACTGTCAGAGCTGAAGCTGTGAAATTTGCCATGTTTTTAACCTGAGTTACTACTAACCCAACCAGCTTCTTACCTAGTGACTAGACCTGGGCCTCCCGTTGCTTTAATATAATTTGTTGTAAGAAGCAGAAACAAATAAGAAAGTCATCAGGGCAGTTGTAAACTTTATAGCATAGGTGATAAGAGCGTGGCACTTTTACTTTTTCCCAATGTGTTCTATGAATCTGTAAGCAACTAAACTAGGTAGCAGAGGAGAAAAATAATGGTCAGTTTGGAGATTTCAGTTTAGTATCAAGTCACTGGTGTAGACAGACAGAGCATGTGTTGTTGAATGTGTTTATAACCATTAGGACAAAAGAAGCGAATAGTGAGGAGAAAAGTTTGCTGATACTGCTAGCCTTACTCAGAGTTCTAAAGATAAGGACTGTATCAAAGAAGGATGTAATGAGGCTGAATGGAGCATATACAGGCAGCTGAAATTCTGTGTAGGTACATGTAAAGGGCACCACATGGGAAGAACAGTCCTAGCTTTACACTTAAAGGACTCTGGACTCATTATTTTTAATGAGGTATGAGATCTTGGTGTTATAGTGGAGCTATGTAAAATGTCAGTTCAATGCACAACAGCAGTAAGCAAACAAGGGCATAGAACAACATAGCACTAGGTAATACTAGAAAATGAGCAGAAGACTAAATGGCAGATAACATTATTTCACTGCACAATTTCATGGTGCTCCCCAGCTTATCCCTACTATGCACAGTCCTTACCAGTGATAGAATACAATGTTTTGGTGGAAGGGACATACAGTGAACTAGTCCCCCTGTGTGACCACATCCAAGCTGACCAGAGACTAAAGCATGTTATTAAGAGCATTGTCCAAATGCCTATTAAACATGGAACATGCATGGAACACTCTCCAGGAAGCCTTTTGCCGTGTTTGACCACTGTCTTGGGAAAGAAGTGTTTCCTAATGTCATGTCTGAACTTTCCACGATGAAACTTTCAACTATTTCCGTGTGACCTGCCACTGGATACCAGGGAGAAGACATCAGCACTTCCCTCTCTTTTTCCCATCCTTGGGAAGCTGTAGAGAGCATTAAAGTTGCCCTTCAGCCTTCTATTCTCCAAATTAGGCAAACCCAGAGTATCCTCATAGGACATGCTGTCCAGTCCTTTCACCAGTTTTGTTGCCCTCATCTGGGTGCATTCAATGACCTTCACATGCGTCTTAATCTGTGGGGCCCAGATCTTCACACAGTATTCAAAGCGAGGCTGAACCCATGCCGGATACACCAGGATAATCACCTCTTTTGACCAGCTGATGATGCTGTGTCTGATGAACCTCAGGAAGTGGTTTGCCTTCTTGGTTGCCAGGGCACACTGCTGACTCATATTAAGCCTGATGACAGTCAGGGCTACTCCTCAACTCTTCTCCTAATTTATGCATTTGTCCAGTATTACGCTGTACCACGTGCAGAATATGTATCTATTTTTGTAAAATTTCTTGCCATTGGTTATACCCCAAATCTTACAAGGGTTATGATGAAAGACTCAAAGGTATAGAAGGTGGTGTTATGGAATAACTTCTACTGACTTGACTCTTTAAGAGCTGAAAACCCATAAAGTACACAAAGGTCTATGAAATTATAAATGACATGCAGAAAAGAGACAACTCACTTCTGGTCCAAAGACTAAGGGGCTTGCAGTGACGCTAGCTAATAGTGGCTCAAGCCAAACGGCATCATCTCTCTAAGGAGCCCACACCAAAGTTTTATACAGACTCATAAACCAGCTGAAGACTATACAGCAGCTCACCATCTCTGGCTTAGGAAGCTTCTAGAAGAGTATCACATCATGCTTGCTGTCTTAATATGCCTGTGGTCACATCTCATGATAGGGCACTTGGGACTTCTCTTCAGGTAGATATGTGTATTCTTCAGTTAGAAATAATGCTTGTACTGAATGTACAAATGAGTGGTTGCTTGATTTTTCCCTTTTCCCCAGAGAAAATACTCTGTTCAGGCTGCTTTGGCAGCTCCAGATACAATCAAGTGAGGTAGTATTGATCTTTTCTGAGTGCCTTTGACAGCCTGAGAGGGAAGTCTTGTGCCTTTATGCTCTATACTGCTACAGCTGGTTCTGTTTCTTGTGGATCTCTCAGGCTAGTTTTTTGTAAGGATCAAGTGCAAGATAAGTATCAATAATTCTTGGAAGAACCCAAAGAGATGTCTTGTATTTGCAGTTCATCCAAGTTCAGTGAAAACTGAAACATTGGATGTAACAATGTTCTTGTGTTCTGGGACTGCACCTTATGTTGAGATGAAAATGGATTTCATATTCCTTGCCCCAGTTCCAATCAGCTTCTGTTGTCTGTCCAACACTGCTCCTCTTGGGATGGAAATGGGAAACTAAAAACAGATTCAGAGAGACACAACACTTAAAGGTTCTGTAAGTTCTTCAAACCCATCTGTTGGCCACTGGTGAATATCTAGGGGACAGGCAAATATAAAGTGAGCTTTCTTAGCACAGTCCCCAGCTGCCAGCACGGGACCTTCCGGACCCTGAGGTATCCCTGAAGTTAGAAGCTGGATTTCATTCCATGGATTTGCCTGATGCATAGAAGACTTAGTTTCTTGCTAGTCTAACATGATGATCTTGGTAATCTTATCTAGCCTGAAGCCCTGCTCAGCTCCACAGCACTAATCAAAATCTCTTCCTGTGTTTCTTTGGTAACAGGTAAGTTCCTGTCTGTTATTCCCTCCATGCCTGCAAGGAGCGCTGCCTCCTCTGCTCTTACTTGGTGGTGGAACAATGAAGCATTATTCAGTTGCAGATCCCAGAGCATGCCTGTGGTGGAGGAGTGTACCCTTGCTTTGAACTGTGGGCATGCTTGGAAGGACTCACCGTCTTGATGTGCTTGTGGATGTGCCGAATAGCATGAAGCATGTGGCATAGCTAACAGGGAAATGCTATGCATGTGTATCTGTGCTGAAAAAACAGAGTTAAAAGCCTTAACTTTTAAAGTAGAAAGATAAAGTCAACCAACCAAAAACACCCCCCCAAAAAACTCCAACCCCAAACCCTCAAAAGAGAACAGTAAAAGACTGTGTTATGTGAAACAGGATCCATCAAGGATTGTCAATGGATGAAAACAGCTGCAAAGTGGTGCTCAGAGATTTTGCTCAAAGGGTCACTATATCGCAGGAGATCAGAGTAAGGCCATTGTACTGGAGGAGATCTAAAACTGTTTCCAGAGAAAGCTAAAAACTTTTCCTCCTGACTCCTCACACAATACTGTGAGAATACCTAATGCTGCTTGAGCCTATTGCAAATTGTCCATTTTCTGTCCATTAATAAATTTCCCCATGTATTGCAAGAATAAATTTCATGTATTGTGCTATCTTTTTCATATTGACCATTCTGCTATGCCACTACTGAATTAGCTCTACCAGCATTATTTTCTCCCAGATTAATCTTCCTTAAAATGACCTGACAAAAGCTTTGGAAATTATGTGGACATAGTTTCTAGCACCTAATCGTTCTCAACAGAATATATAATTTATTTTTTAAGAGTGGATATGCTTATATTTCAATGATGATGACTCTGTTAATAAATTATTCCCTTTGATAACATAAGAAACAAGAGAAAAAATCAGAAGTCTCTCAAGAGTTTTTAAGAAGAAGGCAAATAACAAATGCATTGCAGATTTTCTTTTAACTTTCTCGTGTGATACATTCTCTTGAAGCATAAACATGTTTTAAGAACAGTACGTGGGGAAATTTTGAATCTGAGCTCCACAAAGAGGAAAAAGAAAGCTGTCAGGTATTTTAAACTGATTTTAAAAATGTCATTATATATACTGAAATAAGTGTATCCAAACCTTACCCTTGAATTTTTGGAATAAAATCACAAAATCTTTGCCATATAAAATAAAAGATGAAATGTAACTTTATTTCTGGTGAAAATACAAAGAAACAATAACCTTGAAATTATTTCCTACATGAATGGAAGTCATAACATGAAAAAAACCAACACACTATCATTTATCCTTGAGTCACAAAGTGGAAATAAAAGACTACCGAAAGCCAATCTGTGTCTCAGGACACACCACCAGAACTTCACTGAAGTGACAGCTGTAAGTGTAGGCTAAATCAGACTCCAAATAAAAGACTTTAGCAGTATGGCTTCTATCAATATAGACTGTAGCTTTGTATTAATAACAACTGTGTCTGGTATAATTCTTTTGTATTTCATATGTACAATTGCTCTTCCACATTTCCAAAATAGATTAGAGCAAATCTGGCAAAAGTTGATGTGACTGATGAATTTAGTCTCTTTCACCTTCATCATTGCTTTTACATCTGTATTCTCTGATACCTGAATAAAAGATTATTTTATTAATAAATCTGATTATTAAAAATCACAATTTGTGTTTATGCAGGCAAATGCTCTCCAAAATCTTGAAAAAAAGTTTTTATTATTCATGCATGGTTATAATTATTATTCAAAGCATTATTATTTTATCATTCACATATTAGAGTTACTGAATAGTTAAAATATCTGATGCATAATTTATGAGTGACATGAAACAGTCTTTGTGCCAATCTTGATCCCTGAAGGATGTTGCTGGCTATGAGTTACCAGCAGTTTCTACCAACTGTATTGTTCACTTATCCAGTTTATATCTCACCTTGTTTAGTGGTAAGAACTCTGTAAGAGGCTGTGTCAAAAACAGTACAAAGTCAAAGTACAAAACATCCTCTGCCTCATGTATGGCACTGGCCCTCTCAATACAGAAAATTGTGAGGAGAAGCAACCTTGAATAAAGTTCCTCTGAAGAATTAGTGTCACTGAGAAGGCAGAAGGTTTGTTTAAACAGCTGTGATTGGAGAAATCAGTTTGTGGTCACAGTGGCTTGACAAAAAGAAGCATGTGAAAGCATTCATCAGGGGACATGGCATTTTGGAGAGGAGGGCTCATGGTAGCTCACAAGGTCTCCTGAAAGATCATGAGAATCACCTGGGACAGACAATATGATAATTAAATGATTTTGTTGGTTAGGTGAAGAGTAACTCACTGAGTGGGGCCTTCATAACTGCATTATCAACTGCAAAGTGGAGCATTTACTGGAGTGTTAAGCAGATAAAATATGAGATCTCAGTATATGAAGAAATCTTATGATGTTAAACAAATGGAGCAGTTAATAGAAGATTCCTGAAAGAAATTAAAGTTGATTTAGAGTACATAGACAGGAAGATGAAGTTTACATGAAAGAGTTCATTGGAAAAAGAGATCTGCAAGAAGTTCTGTATTTGGAATTCATGTGAGCAACTCAAAGCTAATATTTGGAAGAACAGTCTATGAAAAATATTAGAGAAGGGTTCTTCTCAGGGATACTGAAGACAGCAGTCAGGTTTTACCTGCGCACCAGAGCTCACCTCTCCGTTTGATGTTTTACAGAGAGTTGTGGCCAACATTTGCTGCCTTTGCAGCTCTCGTGTTACCTAACTGCAAAAACTACATTGCATGGACTGCAAAGAATGGCAGTGTAGAGATATTTTACAAGCCTACCTTCTCAATGTTCACAGAAAGGATTAAGGATTATATTCCTGCTGGTGTCAGTGTAGAGGAAAAGATGATATAAGTATAAAATTCCCTTTTTATGGGGGGGGGAAAAAGAGAAGACTAAATGATAATCTACTCTTTTAGTAAGCACTTGTCCAAACCTTATAGGTAAATCTGTGAAGTATGTAAGTATATTTCTGAAAACAAAGGGAGTTTGGATGTCAGTTAAATGTTAAAACTAATACCATTGATGCAGAACTCTATAATCAAAATTTTAAAATTTAAAAAAAAAAAATCTCTGTTTTGCACACCTTACTGGGCAAAAGACTGTGTTACACAGGCTCTTTGTCTGAAATGGGCTGTCTGTAAGATCACAGACACCTGAAATGAACCTCAGAAGATCATTAATGTTATCTAAACTGTAGAAGAGGGAAATTTTAAGGAGGTTAATAAAATATGGAAAGTTATTGAATATGACTAAGCTAAATTATTCAGTGTGACATATGAATGTATTTCAGGGAATGATTGGACAATGAAGATATTCAGAGGTGTGATCTTAATGTGCAGTGTGGCATTTTTTGTGATAGCAAGATGCCTTGACAAATGAGGTGTGCTGAGTTTGCTAAACAGAAGCTTTGAAATGCTTTCCTCCATTTCTTAATATTCTTAGCTGATCAGTGCAAAAGTGCCACTAGTCTATGTGCTCATTCTGCTCTCCTTTTCTCTTTCAATCTCTGTAAAAGGATGTAAAAAGTATTTAAAAATTTACCTTTTCAATTTGTTTTGAGCTTGTCGTAAGTAATCATCTGCACAGTATGGAAAACAATTTGGTCTTTTATGATGGAGTTCCAGTCAAACTTCTGTATAATTGTTTAGTGCTGTTTTCTGTTATATTATTTAGACCTACACAGGGCAGGTATTTAAATGTCACCTTAACAGCAGTGAATATTTGTACATAATGTTTTACATGAGAGATTTATGCATTGTTCTTCTGTCATCTCTCTGTAATATTATTTTGTGTTCTCCTAGAGAAGACAAATATTCTAGCTTTTTATTATTATTTATAGACTAAGATAAATAATTGGAAGTATTCAGAAATAAATAAATTATTAATACCTGATGTATTGTCCCACTTTTATTTGTGGTGAGGATATGTTTACATTCTTCATGCCTCTAGATGAATTGATAGATTTTTGTCAGGTTTTTTGTTTCTGTTTTCTGTGAGGAAAAATTATATTGTTGAGAACTAGAAATTACTGTAAAGTATAGCTCCAGCAGTCAAGAAGAGTGTGTTTTCTCTGGGATGAAATGAAATGTCTGCTTTATACCATTTAGAGGAGGGAGTGAACATAACCAAAATGTAAGCAATTTTTACTCCTGGGTACTGCGTAGAGGCTGGATCAAATAGCTCTGAAGCTGCATTCTATTTTTCTAATATGTTATCTTTTGTTTTTCTTTAATAGGTTTTTGTTTTAATATATTTGTGAAGAAAAAGATGTGTGGAACAGTACTCTGAAGAAATATCTTCTTGAGGATCTACATCTTTTACCATATCTGAAATACCACGTACTTATGCATATTGATACTGTCATAAAAGAACTGTTGTTCCATATCAAATATCACTACTATAAATGCAATCTACTAATGGACCTTTACAATTTACACTTACCAAAAATGGGTTTGATATAAAATACAGCTCAGAACAGAAGGGAGGAGAAATTCTTGAGTGTTTTTTTTTTTCAGAGTTCATGTCTGTAACACAATTTAGCATATCTCATGTATATAGTTTCAATGGTCTATGAGCTCATCCTGCTTCCACTGTGGTGCAGGAGTTCCCATTCACTCGGGGTGATTTAACCTATGGTAGCAGAAGCTATGAATGTTTCAGACCGGCATTTGCATATTATATGCATATAAGTACAATTTACACGGTGTATATTAAAAAGATCTGAAAAAAATATTATTTTAGAACTAATGTTGGACAAAGGATAATGATTTTTCTATTCTTTTAGGGTCAAGTAATCTGAGTAACAATTGACATCTAAGAACTGAAGCATCAGTGGAGAGAGACTCCAGTCTCCTGTGTGTAGTACTTTTTTATAAAATATCCAGCTATTTTAGGTGCATTAGTGGGAGAAAGAGGCACAAAGGTTAGTTTCAATCTTTACTCTCAGAAAGCACTGGAATTTTGAACACAAAACATAAAAGAAATGAAAAAGAAAAAATCTACTGTGTGTAAAGATTAGTAAACAGTGTGAGGTTTCACTTCAAAAAACCTTTTCTGAACAAAATATCCCCTTATTAAGTCTAGAAAGTTACTTTTAGAAAAGCTCAGCTAGCAGAAACCATCTGCAGGTTAATCATGTGCTCTTGGAGGTACCTGTAGCTCTGCCTATTTGCAGAGCTAAAGAAGTGGTCCTCAGTGATTTGGGTTAATATAATACACTATGATTCCTTCAAATATTCTTCTGTTTGTCTTCTATTTTTATCAGAAAATTCTGGCATGAATTATATCTATAATCTGTTCAAGTTGAACAAGAGTACTTATAATTAAGTTACTTTAAATTCAGTAAATCAGCATAACTCTTCACAAGTCAGAATATGAATGGTCTCTCCATAAAATGTGTCTCATCATTTCAGCATCCAACTGTTTTTCTGAGATTGACTGGATTTGGGCCATGCATTTACCATCTTTCTGTTATATAGAAATTTTGGGTTAATTCAAAGTTCCCCATGTCAGTTACTTGGCCATCTTACTTGAAACCAGCATTTTTTTTTAAAGTGCTGATTCTTAGGTCATTCCTTTGAACATGCTAACTCATATTTTGCCATTTTATACACAAATTTACAAATGATTAAAGATTTTGAAAATGTCCTTTTTATGGACAAACAGAATTTGTCACTGATTTCTTTGTGTTTCTGATCCTCAAGCAATAAACTTGCATTTTAGGGAACTGCCTCATGTTGTGAATCCAGACTTCAAAGGTTGCAGAAATTCTTCCTTTTTTTTTCCTTCTTTATCAGCTACATTTTTTTTCAAGTAGATGTTAATAGAATTTTGTGCTTGTTTGTAGCTGCTTCTGTGACTTAAATAACCATTATCCTTCAGGTACAGGATTCATTGGGATCGACTACCTTGGAAGAAGTTTGCCCAGTTTGTATTAGGAGTTGTTGGTATAATATGGAAATTGGTACCTGAAATACCTTTTTTTTTTTTTTTTCAATCAGTTTTCAGATGCTTTACCTATAAAAGACTGATTGATTGAACAATATTATCTTTCTATTTTAAAGCAAACTCTTCTTTTGCTTCTCCATTACAGTTTGTTTGTGAACAGGAGATGCTTTCTGATGAACAACAGTCTCTTAATTGCTATATTGTCCATTTTTCCAACAATCAGGTGTTAAAGGTCTACCACAGGCTGAAAAGTTGAGGGACTATTGCAAGGTCATAGAATCACAGGGTAATTTAGGTGGAAAACACCTGTAAGATCATCAAATCCAATCATCAATCTAACACTGCCAAGTCCACTACTGAACCACATCCCTAATCAGCACATCTACACATCTTTTAAATACCTCCTGGGATGGTGACTCAGCTACTCCCCTGGACATCCTGTTCCAATGCTTGACAACCCTTTCCATGAAGAAATTTGATTAGTCATTTCTTATTTCTTTGATTAGCAGCTACTTACTTTTCTTTCTGTGATGCCAGTATATGTCCTAAATTACCTTAACTACCTAGACTCAGCTTTAGGCTACTGTGTCCATTGCGTGTTGTTTGACTGCAGTAAAAGCACAGTCATCCAAGACAAGCTGTTTTAGATCCAGAAAATCATCATCATTTGAGTTTAACCTTTGAGAAATGGGGTTGTCCCATCACAGGGAGGGATGTATTCTCAGAGGACACTTTGTCCAAGCTCCTCTTTTTATTACATTTCCTTTCTGGATGTGCAGGTGTGGGAGGAGTTTCAGTCAGATCATCTGAAATGCAAAGCCTCATCTTTCAGCACTCTCTATTAAATTGCCTTACTTTCCCATAGCCACTCAGGGATGGTGTCAAGCTGCGTATGTTGGTTGCTCCTGGAGAGTAGGAGCCATGAAGGTGGTCTGCACAAAACTGCCTGTTTAAAAATAGCTGCTCTCAGAATTCTGAGTCTGAGTGTTTACCAGGTGATCTCAGGACAGTAACCATGGGGAAATGGGCTCCAACCACTACTGGTGTCAAGCAGCGCTCTGATTTCTGCAGGGAGTTGCTCCTCTCTCTGTTGGAAGAGCAGGTCTGTCTTGCTGACCTGTTCTCTGAAGATCATTGGTTCATGCCAGTTTACATGCCTGTGAGGTGTCAAGGGGCTTATCACAACTTAAGACAGGTCAGCACAGAAATGTCAGGTGGTAATAAAACTGCATTAGGTTCAGAAGGCAATAAAATTTCCATTAAAATAGCCTGCAAGACTAAAAAACTTATCCTGCTTTTTCTTATCCATTTCATAATGCTGGACTTTTTAACCAGGAATCTTTCTTTGTTGCGAGGATATTTAGTTCCTTTAAACTATTCTTTATCCACAGTACCTGGGAGTCAGAAGAAACCACTTCCCTGGGGGAGACAGTGCCTCTGAACCTGCTTTCTATCTGAATTTATTGCCCTCTGTGCATCCTTAAATCCGTAGTCAAAGAACTTCAGAGACTGCTTCCCAAAAGCAATGAGGCTGGTTTGCAAAGCCACATTCAGCTGCCTTTCCACTACTCCCTGCACAGTACCTACCTCTTGGGCTTTTTCTTATCTTTAAAGGACACCTCAGCCACTCAACCTGTGTATGAAAGCTTTAAGGTCAAAAGCCTTCATCTTCATATTGCATATGCTCATCTGTATCTGGGAGGGCCCAAAGAGGCTTTATGTCTGCTTTTAACACCAGCTGTCTTTATTTCCAGAGTTCTTCTCTAGCATCACTGTGTCCCTGAGTGTGTTTTGAGGATGGAAGGAAGCATGCATCCCTCTCTCCTCATTCCGTCTCTCAGCTGCTGTGGGAAGGTGATAGTGGGTCAATGAGGCAGGCACTAGCTGTGTTTCTGTGCCTCAGGGGAACCTGGCATGAAAGAGCAGCAGGGACTGCTGCTTTCCTATGTCAGTTCAGCAGTGTGGCTTGTGGAGTGTCTTGCAAAAAAAGGACCAATCCAACTCATTAAGGCATTTCTCCACCATATTCTGTCTATCCAGAAGCCAGGGAGAAGACTTGGTTATTATTTGTTTAAGTTATATAACATTATTAAGCAACTGCTATGTCAGGCATACCACCATTTGACCACTGTACTTTGTATTCTTATTAAATGCTTCTGCTGCAGTACCACATCACCTTAGCCAATCTATATGGATGGGAAGGTGTTGATGGTTGTTCCAGCAACATGCTACCTCCACAGGTAGTCACTACCAGTCAAAATGAAGCAATGTTGTCTGGGACAGCAAGGTCCATAAAGAAAGAATGATTTCCATATCTTTTATGTAGTCCACTGTCTGCTTCAGCCTTTGGAGGAAGTAATCGTTCTGCTGGTGTGGCTTGGAGTCTAGTCAGGAAGATGGTAGGCTTTAACTCTTTCTCAGAAACACGGGGGAAGAAGGCGTGTAAATACACTGTGGGAGGGAGCACCATCATCCAGGGTGGGTAGGACAGAAGGAAAGTGTTGAAATTTTAGAGAGGAAATTTATAGCCAGAGAGAGTAGGCGAGACTGTTTGAGTCACTACGTAAGTACAGCTGTGACCAGGTACTTGGCATGCACAAGCAATACAAAGCCATTTGCTTATATTTGCCTATGGGCAGAAAACCAAAGCCAAGCCAAACCAAACTCCCAAACAAACATCAAATCCAATTGAAGAAAAAACCCACAAACTTTTCTTGAAGTTTGTTGCAACTAACTCCAGGTGTTCAAGGGTTGAAAGGCAAAAGGACTTGGGAGTACCAGGGTGTATGGACAGCTGGACATGACCCAGCAATGTGCACTTGCAGCCCAGAAAGCTACTTGTATCCTGGATTGTATCAAAAGCAGCATGGTCAAGTGGGTGAGGGAAGGGATTCTGCCCCTCTGCTCTGGTGAGACCTCACCTGGAACATCGCACCCAGCTCTGGGGTCCCCAGCATAGGAAGGACATTGACCAGTTCAAACAAGTCCAGAGGAGGGCCACCTGATGATCAGAGAGGTGGAACACTTCTCCTGTGAGGAAACACTGAGACAGTTGGGGTTGTTGAGCCTGGAGGAGAGAAGGCTCCAAGGATGGACCATAATGTGACCTTCAGTACTTAAAGAGGGCTTACAAGAAACAGTGGCCCAGACATCTTAGTAGGGCCTGTACTGATAGGACATGGGTTGATGGCTCTAAAATAAACAAGGATAGATTCAGACTAGAAATAAGGAAGAAATTTTTTACGTTGAGCATAATGAAACTCTGGCACTGTTTCCCAGAGAAATGGGTGGTAAATGCCCCACCCTTGGAAACACTCAGTATCAGGTTGGACAGAGCTCTGAGGAACGTGATCTATCAGAAGGTGTCCTTACTTACTGCAAGGAGTTGGACTAGATGACCTTTAAATGTCCCTTCAACTCAAATCTTTCTATGATTAGAGACATAAAGTCCAGCTAAAAGCCCATCACTATAGCAATAACCCAATGTGGGTACTGGGGCAAATGCTTTTCTGCATCTCTCTGAAGGCCTTGGATGAGAGACAGAGGGCATCATCAGCAACCTGCAAACTGTCCAGAACATGGAAGAGTGGCTGACATACCAGAGAGCTGTGCTGCCACTCAAAAGGAGTCCAGCTGTATGCAGCTCTGAGAAAACTGCTCTCATTGACTCTGTTTAGAAGAGGTTTGAATGAAATGGTCTACAGAGGTGCCACCCAACTGCAGCCTCACAATGGCTCTGAGATTAAGAGTTTGCTTTTTGTTTCACAAGTTGTCTTGGTTTAAAGACAAATATTGGGGCAGGAATTCCAATAAAATGAACCTGATCCCCTTTTATTCTCCCTTAATATAGAGGCAAAAATGCCAGGAGGTATAAGTGAAGAAAAATAACAGTTTACTGGCAAGGAAAATAGCAGAACCACATAGATACATGGCAGATGGCTTACCCACAAAAAAGGTGAATTCACAATGTTATGGCATTCCCTGGGAACAAAAGGGAAAGAAAATGGTGGTGGGCTCTCCCTGCCAAACCACTTCCCTGCCCAAGTAAACAAGAGAAACAATGGGAGAACAGGGACAAAAGCAAAAACCCGAGAAAACTGTGTTGCTCACAAGGAGTAACACCATTAAACCGACCATTCTATGTCACCCAGTCAGGTTCAGGTCTTAACTTCAGCACTGGTATTAGTTCAGAGTCTCTTTGCTCCCTGCCATATGTTGCCTCTGGCAGGCGTGTTGCCTCCATTGGCTTGGCTGAGTTGCGAAGCATGAGCAGAGGCTGTTCTGGTACGGGCAAGCAGTGGACACAGCAATTTGTGTGGCGTGAGCTGGGTCAGTTGGGCAGCAGACTGGGAAAATGCCCGTGGCTCCCTGTGTGGGCTGCAGTGGTCCTGCACAGCAACAGCAATCAATCTCACTTCTGTTCTCTTCCCAGCTGCGGCAGAGGGTGAGTGGTGATGGTGAGGGAGGATGGTGAATCTAAAATTCAAAGAGGAAAAAAACTTATGAGACTATATTAGCATAGGTAGAGAGCAGTTCTTTAATGAAAGCTTTCAGGTGCACAGAGTGCATAGGCACACACCCAGTATAGGGGCCTTACAAATTCATAACACTACTTAATTGTCATATCTAAAGGGTACATCCTACCTGAAAAACTTTTTCCCCAGTACCAGCCTCTTAGCATCCTCAGAAGTGCCGCGATGAAGCTCTACCAAGACTTAGGATCTTCTATCTTGTTTTAACCACAGTATGTCTTGTTATTCTGGTCCAGGTTCATGTGTCCCAAACACACTGTCTTTGCTGCAATCTTGTCCATTGAAAAGATTGTTAAACAGGAATTCAGGAATGTGGCACAAACAGTGAGAAACTGTTATCTGCTACCTCAAGTGTGAGAAACTGTCCAGCTACATCAAATCCATAAATCTACAAAATATTAAAATCTACAAATATATAAAAACCCTAAGGCATCACAATCTCAGCAGTATTCTGGGTCCCTTTGGCTCCAGTGTGGAATGGCAGTGCTAAAACTCCGCAGGCACATTAACACCCATGGTCCAGGAAGAAGAGAGTGAGAGAGAGAAAGGCACTTTCACTTCCCACCTCAGTTTCTTCCTTTTCTCCTCCCTTCTCTGCTCTAGGGAGGGAAGGAATTTGTCCTTACAGAGAATAGTTACTTGCAAAAAATTGTTGGAGAAAAGGGAATAAAGTGCAAACAAACAAAAACACCCCTCCTGTAATCAGGAGGTAAGTTTTGTCAAATATTTGCATTTTACTAATGCTGAACTACTTTAGAGATGTTTGTATGTCTGTGCACTGAGAGTTTCACTGTCTGTCTCAAGTTCCTAGCAGTGGTTTTGTGCCAGCTCAGGACAATGATGAGAGGGAGAAAAAGTTATGTTATCCTGGCCCTATTTTCTGTATAGTAGTGTATCAGGCTGTTGTCCTCCTGTTAGTATTTAAAATTAATAACTTCTACTGTATTTATTTCAGGCAATACTGTACTTGTGAACCTCTACACATTCTGCCTCAAGCATTTTCTTTTTACTGCAAATTTTTCAACTTGGAGGTCCAGCGTCTAAAAAGCACTAGGGCTGACACATTTGTAGAAAACTGGAGAATAATATAACACTGGCATAAGAGACCATGAGACCTTGCAGAAATTGATACAGTGTTTATTGTGTCCACTGCAATGGACAATGTGTTTCCACTGCAGAAAGTAGTTTTGTTTTTTTTCCCCATCTCCCTGGAGATCTCATTTCTCATATAAGTGATAAAGCAATGGTCGAGGACAGTCGCATGAATTGACCTGTCTCCTTCACAGGTGTCTCTGGCTTCCTGTATCCATGATACTTCACATCATGATCACTGTAGGGTTGGTTTAATCTGATCCTCTTCAGATGAACTGTCAGACCACGCTTATAATGCCTTTGTGAGGTCACCTAATATGATTTTTTTTTTTTTTAAGTGGAAAAAAGCAAAAATGTTAAAGTGAATGACAAGTGGTTCATGCAGGTCACCACGGCTGGGTGATCAGTTGGCTTTTTAAAAAAATCCAGATCATACTGAATATCATCTCAGTCTCACTCCTTACTACAGAGGAGGGAAGCCACATGTAAATGTTTGATTTTGGCAGGGCCACATATGAAAAAGGTTATATTTCCTTTCTGCCTAATTTGCTGTCATGAGATCTATGTTACAAAAGATTGAGAGAGATGGGTGCTCTTCGATGCCTGGTGGAGTATGGGCTGTGTTCTTCTGCATGGATTCTTCAGCGCCTAACAAGGATGAAGCTTATATTTTATTTTCCTCTTTAGTGAAGTACTGCTAGGATCTATACCTTCTATTTTCCTTATTGAAAGTTATAATTTTTGTTACATTTTTTTTGCTGTCAAGTATTGTTGAAGTTGGTTGAGTGCAGAATTATTTTCAAGTGCAGAAGAACACCAGCAGACAAGGAAAATGTGGCCATGTGTGCTCGATTCTAAGATGACATTAGAAATGCAGCTGGGTTTAAAAACACAAAAAGTTCATTACACTTGCTAGTCTCTCAGGACCTGACAGTCTTTTTAAGAGTCACTTTGGACAACAATTTCATTATAAGGAAATGTGGGAAGTATCTTTTATTCAAGAAATGTAAAGGGGTTTTGTTGTTTTCAGTTTATTTTGGGGTTGCTTTTTTGTTTGGTTGTTTTTTTCTTTCTTTTTTTTTTCTTTTTTGTTAGTGAAAAAAAGAAAATCAATAGATGACTGCTCTGACTTAGGCCTTGGCATATCACAGAGCTACTTTATGTGCTAAGAAATCCAGCTGTCCCCAAAAAGCATGTCTGCAAAATGCAGTGTCAACTGGCAAGTCAACATTTTCCCACTGCCAGGTTTAAAGGCCAGGTTGAATATCTTGGCAGTAAGATATTAGACCTGAATTTTGCAGAATGTCATGACAATTAGCAACTTTTCTTCCACCAAATAATTTTTTACTGAATTTGCATTCTCTTGAAATAAATATGCTTATTAGAAAGCAGAAGATTTGCAGATTTATAAAAGTTATTAAAGGCAGTAAATAAAGGCTCTTAAACCAAAACTTATCACAATGAGAATATGCAACTTGGTAATAGGAAATAGAATTTAACTGGAAGATATTCAGACTTGCAAATTTAAGGGATTCTTTCTATAGGTAACACAGATTTGCAGACAATTGTTGCAAGATAAGCATCTCAATTTATTGATATTTAATACTATCAGTATGTGGGATGTGTCTGAGCTGTTGTGGTAGAAAGGGTAAAAAATTATTACTTGTTAGCTTTTGCCAGGGCACTTGCTCCTAACTAAATATTTTCATGTGTAATGTAGTACTTTCCCTCATTTTTCTTTCTTGCTGGACAGCATAGTGTTTGCATAAGCCAAGTCTGAAGGATAGAATTCTAAGAGCCAACAGAATGCATTTGTGTCCATTTAGATGTTGACAAAATCAGACAAACTGAGCAAAAGATCAGGCACAATACCTGAAGCTACTGAGCAGTCATGCAGAAGCTCCTTTCTCATGGGTATAAGACCAGTCTGCAGCAGGTTTTCCCCTTGCTCTCAAAAGGAACACTATCAATCTGAATAATTGAAATATAGCAATTTAAACTGCACAAGTTGCTGATCGTTCACATTCGGGTAAATATGTTGGATGTAAAAAAATCCCCACAAAACAGAACCTTGAATTAATTTAAAGTCCCTTTTAGTCCTCTTTATAAGGCTATGAGGAAGGCAGGTTTAGTCCTCTCTGTGCTATTACAAGGCAGCTGGAATACCATGGGCCTCTGCCCATAGTTAGAATGGAGAGGCAGACAGTGCCCTGCTCTTCTGAATGCTTACACATAAATTAAATCAGTAAAACTCCAGTGTCTGAAGAACTACTCTGAAACTGAATACATCTGTCTTCCACTCCTGGCTTTGCTGTAGGTTGGCTGTATAGCCTTGGATGGAGTTTGGTTTCTTTTATATAGCGCTGGAAGCCAGATATATGTTACTTATCTTGTTTATTTTGGCTGGATTGTCAGGGCAGGTGCTGACTCTCATTGTGTTCTGCAAGAGAGAGAATGGCAGGATCTCCACAGAATCACAGAACTGTCAGGGTTGGAAGCGATCTCTGGAAATCATCCAGTCCAACACCCCTGCCAAGGCAACGGCACCCAGAGCAGGTACATAGGAACACGTCCAGGTGGATTTTGAGTGTCTCCAGAGAGGGTGACTCCAAAACCTCCCTGGGCAGCCTGTTCTAGTGCTCTGCCACTCTCAATGTACATAATTTCAATGTATAATAATCATGTTGAGGTGAAACTTTAGTTTATGGCTTTTGCTCCTTATCCTATTGCTGGGCACCACTGAAAAGGGTCTGGCACCATCTGTTTGGCACTTGCCTTTGAGATATTTACATTCATTCATGAAATTTCCTCTCAGTCTTGTCTTCTCCAGACTAAACAGGCGCAACTTCCACAGTCTCTCCTCATCAGAGAGATNGTCTTCTCCAGACTAAACAGGCCCAGCTTCCACAGTCTCTCCTCATCAGAGAGATGCTCCAGACCCTTAACCATCTTTGTAGCTCTCTGCTGGACCCTCTCCAGCAGCTCTGTGTTGTTCTTGCCCGGACCCCAGAACTGGACACAGAACTCCAGATGTGGCCTCACTAGAACAGAGCAGGCTCACCTTCCTCGATCTGCTGAGGCACCCCAGGATACCCTTGGCTTTCCTGGCTGCAGGGGCACACTGCCAGCTCATAGTCAACTTGTCATCCACCAAGACTCTCAGGTCCTTCTCTGAAGACCTGCTTTCTAATAGGTTAGCCCCCAACCTGTCCTGTTAATTGGGATTATTTGTCCGCAGGTGTAGGACCCTACACTTGCCTTTGTTGAGCCTTATAAGGTTTCTCTCCAGCCAATTCAAGGTCCCAGTGAATGGCAGCACAGCCCTCAGGTGTATCAGCCACTCCCCCCAGTTTCATATCATCAACAAATGTGCTGAGAGTACATACTACCCCTTCATTCAGGTCACTAATATACAAGCTAAATATGACTGGAGCCAGTTATTGCACAGTGGGCGATAAAAGCCGGCTCACAGAGACTTCTTGCACGTGCTTGAGGTGGAGCAAAATGAGCCTTTTTTGAACAGAGAGCTCCCTCTTTTATATAGGAAGCTGTGGAACATTCAGGGAGAAGGAGTGGAGTTTAACAAACAAGGAAAAGGTAGGAGGGTGTTATCCAAACTTGAGCATAAGGAGGAGGATACATAACCATATATGAAAACAAGGGTTGAACAAGTACAAACATGGCAACTACTGCAATGCAGCAAACAACAGCCAATCAGAAATTAGGAATAAAATCTGTAATAGTATGAGGAGATAATACTTTAAAAACTGTTTTTTAAAACCATTAACTGAATAAAGAAACAGTTCTGCATATTATACTAAAATTCCTGGCTTGATTGTGAGCTAGATCTTCCTGCTTCATTCGAGTTCTGGGCAATACATTTTCTTCCACCTTTCAAAGTCCTCCCGGCATATTTCGCAACCCCCGACAGCCAGTATTGGTCCCTGGGGAACACCACTAACTACAGGCCTTCAACTGGATTCTGAGCTCTGCCATTCAGCCAGTTCTTGATCCACCTCACTGTCCATTCATCTTACCCGCATTCCATGACCTTCCCTACAAGGATGTTAGGAGGGACAGTGTCAAAAGCCTTGCTTTCCATTCATAAATTCAGGACTGATGTACTTTGCAGTGTTGAGTTGTCTGTGATTCCTCAGTGGTTGCTGAATGTGGCTGCTCACCTGCTTGCTAGGGAAAGGTCTGCACATAGTGCCAGAGCCTCGTAAGCAGGTAGGTCTCATTCTTGACAGCAGCTGTGTACAAGAGAAGTGCTAAAGGTAGCCTTACCTGAGAAGTGAATTAAAAGGCATTACCAGATTAGTCATAGGTATGTCACAGTGGGGCAGTCCAGCAGAACTTTGTTGTACTTATTTGTGGAAGAAAGTGGAAAAGCGTGTTCAACAAAGAGAACAGAAGCTAAGCCAAATCCCTAATGACCAATTCTTCTTCCTGCTAAGTGGTTACATGTGTTTTATTGCTGAGCATCCAGCTAAAACTTTCAGGGAAATTCTGGTGTGGCGTACTGGGACTGCTGACTCAGTGCAGCTTTTGCAGCCTATTCAACAAAACATCTGTTACAGCTCTGATTTACACTTGTTTGAAGAGAGAAAAGCAGGTGCATCTATCGCTGCAGTGGGAAGCTGTCAATAGAAGGGACCTTCGCCTACAATAGCAATCATTTAGGTGACTCTGCTGTGGCTTGAGAGCAATCACTTCTGTGACTCTTATACTTCAGAAACCTCATCCTCTATCTCAGCATATAAATGTTAGGTAACCCTCAATCAACTGACAATGAGAGGGCACTATTTCCTTCTTACACAGGATAATTTTTATCACTAATGAAAGATTTATCTCTTCAGTGTAAGTGCCCTGTTTTCGACCAGTGAACTTAATGTGATTTAGATTTGGTGGATTGATTTAGCTGAATGGAAAAAGACCTAGCAATGAAATAGAGATATCCACCAGGAGTTAAGTGCCTGGTAAAAGTTGTTGAAACTTTTCCTACAAAAGAAGCCTTACCTAGCTGAGGGCCTTGACAGAAGTGTACAGCACTGATCACTTTGCCACGATACCCTGCCACAATCCAGGAAGATGAGAAAGAGTTGGGAGGTGAGTCTGCTCCTCTGGTGCTGGTGGTGAAGAAATTTGAAGGCCAGCTTTGTGATCTGCATTGCACAAGTACAAATGGAACTTTCCTGGTGTATAGTTTCTTGGGCATCCATTCAGCCAGTTCTTGATGAAGTCAAATATATTCCCATCTGGAACGTTCCTCTTCCAGCAGTCTGGTATCAGTTTTAAGTGTAGAAGCAATTTGCATTGTGAAGCTAAATTTACTAAAGTAAACCGCTGGGTTTAAAGGCTGCGCTTCACTGGTGCATGTGTCCAGGATTAGGATGGCATAGTTAACCTTGCAGTCACTGGAGTTAACATTGGCAGGAAGTTGGAATAAGTAGAAAATGGATCTCTAATCCTGTGTCAGCAGTCAGAAATGTGCTCATGTGACAAAGTAGGTCAAGAGCATCTTGGACTGAATTAGGAAGGGTGCTGCAAACAGTTCAAGGGATGCAATCCTTCCACTTAGCTCAGCACTGTTGAGATAGTTCTAGCTCCAGTTCTGGGCTCTCCAGTATGAGAGGTATAAATATAATCAAAACAGTTCAGCAAAGGGCCACCAAAAGGATGGAGAAGTTGGATCATGTGGCATAAGAGAAGAGGCCAAGTGAGCTGAGACTACTTAGTCTCTAGAACAGAAGATCTGGGTGAATTTCATCACAGCATATGAGGTGTTGGGAAGGAATAAGTAAGATGGAGCTAAAATCTTTTAAGGGAGACCAAAAGAAGGAACAAATGACAATGGGAACACAGGAGATTTTTGTTGATGTGTTTGTTTTTATTTTTCATTTGTTTATTTGTTTTACTGTTACACTTGTTGAACACTGGCATAAGATGGACAGAGAGGTTGTGGAGTCTCCATTCTCAGACATATTCCAAATCTGATCATTTGATATCCTCAGTAACCTGTTGTAGGTAACCTTGCTCTGAGCAGGTGGTTTAGGTTGGGTATCTCCAGAGGTACCTTCCAACCTCAACCATTCTGGGCTCCTGTCAGTGTAGTCTCAGTGTTGCAACCAGCTGCACAATGGATACAAAACTGCCACGCTCTTTAATTCACCCTAATTGTATACAGATAGAGTTTATGTGCTGCCTAAACTTCACTTGTCAATCTTTCATTTTTTCCAAACTTGGTTCACACTAATCCAGAAAACTAAGAAACACTGTGACAGATTCTATTAGGGCACAAAAGATTGTCTAAAGTGTAAGTAATCCTTATAGAAAAAATATGGGGGAAAAGATGAACTGAGCTCTGATTGTTACTCAGTGAGCAAATGAGCTTAGCTAGGAAACAGAAAATGCTCCACTGAGCCAGTTAAATTCAAGATAGGATATTCAAGTCAAACCATGATTCAGTTTTGCATGTTATTTTGCTATGAAGGACCCTGAATGTTAAAATTCCATGTACAGGTTCCATGTGTTTTTGCAGTTACATCTACTGGGATTAACCTTGCAACTTGTAATTCATTAGCAATGATTCAGATGATAGTTCAGCTGAACATAACATGGATAAAGCTTCCACAGTTCCTTCAGCTCAGCAGGACCAGAAATTAGTAGGAAACATTAACATTGTGATTAAATTTAGTTTTCACAAGTTTGCTTTCCCAATAAGATGAGATTCTGTTCTGCAAAAGGTAATTATCAGTAGCAAAAATCTTGTTGGAGTCCTAGATCCAGCCTGTGACATGTAATGGAAGACAGTCTGAAGCATGCAGGTAGACACTGCATCACAAAGAGTTTGGCCAAGGTTGCTCTGTGGTTTAGGAACATGAGTTCACCTGAACTTTAGAGTAACATTTGTTACCTGCAAAAGGCCTTGCAGAGAGTTTTTGAATCCTTCACAAAGGCTTCAAAAGTGGTACCTTCCCAAAGGTTCCAAGGTGGAACAAAAGCACTTCATACTATTCTAATTTTTCAGATCTATGTGAATGATCCCTACACTTCTGAGAAGCCCCAGTGTGAGGGGGCATCGAAGCTTTACTAAAGCCTTTCTTTGGAACACTATAATACCTATGCAAAACCACTTCAATTGCAAAATACTAGTTATGTTTAAAGGAAAGAAAAGCAATCTGAAATTTTTGTAGCAATGGCAAAGTATGCTTAGGATGGGCTTACAGGGTTGTGATGTTGTAAGAAACCATTCTGACTGCTGGGACCCAACAAGTTTGTACCCAGCCCCTGTTCCTTTGTTTGCAGTTGCTTACTGTATTCCTGTTTGCCTCTTGACTGTTATTTCCTCATTTCAGGTGTACTCTTGCTCTCTTGAGCACTCAAAATGCTCTGGAACACAGCTATTATTTTAAATCACCTGCTATAACCCACCATGAACAAACAGGACGTACAAGCAAGAGTGACTTTTTTTTGTTCATGTATGCAATGAGGGCCCTTACCTGAAAATTGATGTCGCCATCTATTGTTCTTGGCTTTCAGCTCAGCAACCACAATTTCTGGTAATTACAGGACAATAAACCATATGACTGTGGCTTAATTAGAGAATGAAGAAACACAGCACTTTCTTCCTGAATTTAAGAATGGGTCTGCAGTGTTCAAAAGAGTTTCTTGTACGTCTTGTTCACAGCACAGCATGGTGATAATGGTGCTTAGGTTCTTTGGACACAGAAAAAGCATTTGCCTGACTTTCCCACCCTCAAGGTACCCAACATTTTAATAGGAGAATAGGTGGAGCAGATAAGTTCTGTCAGGCTGCTCACCTTTGGCGTGCACCTTCAGCAGTAGAGGGGCTAAGATGCCACTGGCTCTACAGATGTTCGTGTCTTGATCCTTCCTGAGGCTCTATCTTCTTTGTATATATGACTTTAAATCCTTAAGAATGATAGGACTGAAGGATGCTTCAGTTTGAAAGGATTGCAGTACTTGTCCAGTCAGGTCCTGAAAAACTCTAAGGCTTGAGACTGCATACTCTCTTTGCAGCCAAACCCTGCTGCTTATACCTGGTCTGAAATACCCTGTTTCAACAACTCTGGTTCCAGGATGAGAAGTCCGTAGGCCCATTTCATTGATCCCTTTCCCATAAATCCTGGGGTACTGCTAAGCAGTGCTATATTGACTATTCTGTGAAATGTGACATCAGCTCAGATTTCTGTGAGAGTCTGCTCCATCGCCTTCTCCAGCTCACTACTAACGATGATTTTTTTCTGCTTTTCCTCTGCTAAAGTGTTGCCATTAATTATGCTAAATCAAACTATGCTAGGTAACCTGCGTGCAGTGCGTTTTCACCCTGAGTTCTGTCCCACAATGGTTTAGGAAGCGAACATATAGTTTATCTTATTTTGTTTTGAATGTTAAATTTAATTTCATTGAATGTCCCTTTAATCTTCTCCCCTGAGAGAAACAGGATGGCATACTGTTGGCTTATTTCTTCTATTCATTTTTAACATGCTTTCATGGTTTAGGAATGGTATTCTTCATTTTAGTAGTCCTGCTAAAACCATGCTACTGCTCACTTCCCCCTTCCCCTCCAACTGAAAGCACAAAAGGTAAAGATCATGGGTTGAGATAAGAACAATTTACTGGAAACAGCAATGAGATAAAATAATTGAACAGTAACAGTAACAATATAAATAAATAAAGTGTACAAAAGAAAGGGTGATTCACATGCAAAAATGCTCACTGTGGACTTCAGGCAACAATGAGCAAGGGAGGATGGGTTCCCCACTACTACCATGCTTTGTTCAACCATAAGCCAAGCTCTTCTTCTTGGGAAGATGGAGAGTCCCTTCCTTCACTTCTCCCTTCCCATCCCCCTAGGAAATGATGTTGAGAGGGTGCAGCCAGGACCAAGGTATTATCTGATGAGGTGGTATTGTACAACATCTCAGTCCTGACCACAGTTCCTCAACCACACTCCATCTTGGCTTCTGCCAAAAAGTAACCAGGTCCTTGGCTGAAACCAGACACACACTGGTTTAGTTTTTTTGTCCTGCCTTGCTATGGTGATCTATTATTGTCATGCCTTGAATCTTTCTTTTAATTCTTTTAGTGTCCTATGGGACATGGGGTGACCTCTGATTCACCCCAGTGTCCAGACAATATCTTTTTTCTCTGTATTGTCCCTTATTTTTTAAGCATCTTATTGGGTGTCTGACTTCATAAATCACTGTTTAATGTCAAAGAGAAATTTTTATGTACCTAATCTTGCTGGGTGCCTTTCTTGGGCAAAGTAGGTGAATTTTAAACTTCAGGAATTGTGTAAGAAATACCACATTATGTTTCTGTGAATACACACATACCAATATGCAGCACAAAATTTTATATATAAGAATGTTTTCTCCAACTGCTTTTGCTTTTTAGTGTTACAGTTGTGTAAAGGTCACATTTTTCTTTCACATGGATTTCAAGACCTCAGCTGACTCCAGCTTTCTTCCCTCCCAGAGGTCCTGAAGAAGGTGGCTGAAAGTGTCTGGCCTATAGCCCACGAAGAATCACAAGGAAATTGCATCTGTTTGGGATCTCTTACCCATAAGATGAACACAAGTTAATTGGTATGATCAGCTAGTTGTATGATGATAGCAGTCTGTCAGGGAGATTGATCTAGGCAGTCACTGTGGAGTGACAAGGAGTTCTTCCATGAAATGGGTAGAAGTAAGTCATAGTCTCAGCTGCCATAAACCAGCTCCAGTGAAGTTAAATGACTTCTGTGCTGAGCTGCAGCAGAGGAAGCTGTGGCCTGTTAATTATTTGTTTGATAGTGCTGAGATTAAAACCCTGTTTCTGGGACATACCAGTAGACTGACACAGATGAAAGAAGTGTAAAAAACGAGGTACAACTTGTGAGTATGAAGTACAAATGTGAGTCTCTAGCAGCAGTGAAGTGGTATAAGAAGCCAGACTTGAAAATACAGTGTGCATAAGAGAGAGGGAGGAGAAAGTGAGAAAGAGGAAGGAGAAGAAGAGAGAAGAAGAAAACAAGAGAGGAAGGTGGCTTTGGGACTCCATACAAAAAGTAGTTTTGTTTGATGTGGCATTGATGAATCTTGTCTAAGTTTAGAGAGCTTAGGAAAAAAAAAAAATTATAACTAAAACAGAGGGACAAATCTCCTTCAAATTCTAAACAAATTTTAATTAAGATATGATAAATGGAAGGATAACAGTTCCTAGCTATAATTTATATATATCTATATCTATATATTTAAGATAAACAAAACCAACCAGAACTAAACGAGTAAAATAGAAGAAAAACCTGAGCAAAAAAACCCCTTCCCTTCCCCAGTCNAATTCTCTGCTTGTATTCACTTAGGCTCCGCCCAGTCCCTCCCCCAGGGCAGAGACTTAAACAATGGGTGATTTACTCTGTGAGATAAACAATGACCTATTTTTGATACCCCTGATGGGCCATTAGCAGACATGACCCCTCAGGTGGGTGTGGAGGCAGAAGAATTTCCTTATCTCACAGAAGTTCCAAAACACCCAGCCTGCAGCCTGAGGGGTGTGCTGTCCCTTAGACAATAGCTGCTAATGTGCCATTGTGAGCAGTTCATGGGAAAAAATGGCATAGAGGCTTTAGAATACACACCCACACAGTGACAAACTGATCCTGGCTACTAGAACCAGGACAAATCTGTGGCTCTTAAATGAACAGTTCAAGTACACCTACATGATGGGGATACTTCACGTGTTTGATAGTTGATGTTTCTGTCCTTACCTGGAAAACAGCACAGTTCCCTTTTTGTGGATAATGTAGCTGATTCACTGTAAAGTGCATATGTGAAGAGTAACGAGGACAGAGAAATAGCATCATGCAGATATTGCAGAATTGGAGGAGGGGGTGGAAGGAGCAAAAATTTAAAGAGTGACATTGAAATATGGAAAATATAAAGTCATCTGAAAGGGAGCACACACATGTTCTCTGTCATTGAGAACAATGTGGGAAGCATGAAGCTGGAGGAGTGAGCAAAGCACTGTTGTCAATGTGAATTATCAATCACTGTGCTGTATTTCTTGGACTTGCTTCGCCAAGAGCAGTGTGTCTTGGAATGAGGAGAAAGTAGGCACTGTCTGTACCTTGTTTGGTTCAGTTGCTGCACTCAGGGCTTGGCAACAATCTTCTGAAAACCTATTAAAAGGCTGGAGGTCACAGCCAAGTGATGAAAGTCTGTGGGGACTGGCTGATGAAATTATGAAAGCTGAGGGCCCAGCTAAGGAAAGGTGTGTGGTTGCAGCTTGTATGTCTTCAAGGTAGAGGTGGCAGAGCCTGTGTCTGAACTACAGACTCAAGTTTACCACAGACAGCTCTCAGCTCATGAATTCTCTGCATTTATTATGGAGAACACTAAAACGTGTGTTCACACTTGGTTTGCTAAAGCCTTGCTGAGCTTTCAGAAGAAAAAACTGATCCATAAATAAAGAGAACTCCTCAGAGGGGAAGTATAGAATAGAGAGGCAAAAATTTAACACAAAGTGAAACTGAGCCTTCTGGGACAACTGAAAACATCCTCAAGCCTTGTGTTTTGCAAGTGACTGCAGTGGACGATGTTGTATGTTTATCTTTGCTTAATATGAACAGCTCATTAGCAAATTCAGACAATATGAATATGAAATCTCTGCTATACAGGAAACAAAGATGATTGTAAATTTTTCAGAAGATTTCATGAGAAGCTGTCAGCCATTGGGTCTCAACGAGACCAGCCTGAGCAGCATGGACTCTGCGGAGGAGTCTAGCAGTTGTGCTGATATGTGTGTAGGAGTGCATTTGAAAGCTGACCAGTCATTTCACAGGGAGGAAAAGTCAACTCTGAGTGCCACACAGATTGCTTGTGCAACAGCTGGAGATTGTTCCTGAACTGTCATTCTTTTCTACGAAGAGAGAACTGTGGCACTGACCAGGAATAGTGCTGCTATCTTGGGTTCATTTCTTTCACACCTCTCAAATGTTTCTTGGACTGGATTATGAAACAGAAAATTTGTTTGCAGACTGCAGCTCTCACCGTATCACTGTGCAGAAGATGTTTATCTGGTCATCGCTTTCTGCACAACATATTTTGTACTACGAATTTGCTGTAAAATGACACATGCAATGCCTTGTCTTTGGGTTTGCCTGCATTTGTTAAGTTAGGCCCTTATCCAAGCAAACTTGGGTCATTAGTTTTGATGTATGTGTGCATGCACACAACTAGCAATGTTGCTTAGCGGCTATGTGAAAATACTTCCTCCCAAGGCAGATTGCTGAGGGGAGGTTCGGTCTGTAAAAATCATGTAGTTACAAAAACTCTTCCCCTTCAGCTTAGCCTGATGAAATCTGTGGCATCTCTCCAGATGAAGACTGGAAATGTTTTCCTTCCTTTTTTAGTCTACTGGGTTTGTATATGTGCCATAGGCACTTTATATCATTCTAGTTTATTTATACTTTCAACTTATTGATTGGTATATGGGATGATAGCCTTTTGGATATATTTTGCTGCTCATTTATAATTAATTTGGCACAGTCATAAAAAAAATCAACCTTTATTCTTTTGCCATCTATTCACTGTGATGTCTTTTTAGAAAGCTCAAAAGTAGAAGAGCCATGCCCTAAGCAACTGGCCAACACTCCCATGATTCTAGACATGTTGCCATAAGACTTGGATTTAAATTTTACCTGCATTTGCCTCAAACTGGAAGTACTCTTTGGCCACCAGTGCAGCATGAGGACCTGCAGCCATCCTGATGAGTGCTTGTGCAGAGCTGCTAGAGTTTGTGTGACTTCTGCCACTGTGTGTTATGGCCCTGTTGGATGGAAATGAAGGGGGTAAGCTGCTGTTTTGAGGGCATCTCTATGCCCTTGCAAGCTCTTAAGGGTAATCTACAATGGGTGAAGCAGGAAGCCATGAGAGAAGGACGGCCATAAAAATGAGCCTGGGGCTCTTAAAGATAAAGTAAACCTGCTGCTTTGCCAATTGTCAGCCCTGTTGCTGGAGCTGAGTGATGGACTTGCAGAAAAACCATGCTGTTACTGAGTTCTGATCACTCATACCCCACTGGGCTGATCACACACAGTTCACAGGGAGAGTACTCTGTATCACTCTCCCCAGCTGCCGGTAACAACTGCCTGTAATTTGCCTTGATAAATACAGTAGGTATGAGCATTTAATTCAAAATGACAATGTGAGGTTTCAAAGCAGCTCACCTGCTCTGCAATGCTGTAAAGTTCTCCCAAATGCAATCTTTTGTATCTGCTTAAAATCTGCCTTTGCCACTACTCAGATATATTTATAGGCTACTGGTGGGCTGCCTACGAAAATTCTCATCCCACAGTTTTTCCTTAAGGTTAGTGAATGCTTCAATGTTTCATGAAGGTTAGTGCTACAAAGAGAGAGGATAGGATTGTAAATGCCTGCTAAGCCCCTTGAATCTGTAATCTCAGAAATGTGTTCATTGCACGCTGCAGAAGCACAGTTCTGTACTGCTCTTGCAGAATCAAACGGTTGCTTTGCTCTCCTTGGTCCTTGCAGTATACCCACTTATGTCTCCTTTAAATTTTTCCTCCAAATCACCTTCTGCAGTTTTCCACTCCAGTCCAAAAAGAAAAAAAATGAAAAAAGGCTCAGTTCCCCCTATTTTCCTGCCCCCCTCCTCCCAGTGTGCAAGCATGCCCAAGATGAATCACTGCATAATTATTTTCCTATTGCTTGTATTCTTCTGTTGGCTCTCCCTTTCCACTCTTTTCATGCTTACTTACTAATCAAGCCTAACATTTGGGGTCTGATTCTCTGCTGCAGTTCATTTACCACAGGGAAGACCTTTAGCAGCAGTTTAGGGGACACTTGAGAGCCTCCAGCCCACATGAAAATCTCAGAGCCCTACTCTAGGCTCCCAGAAATGCTGTGGCTTTTAACTGGTGTCTGAGGTGAGATAAAAGTTTGCCTGACTTTCCAGCTGTGCACAGTAGGACATGAGCCTTGCAGATGCTGGCTTTCAAGGGCAATGATGGGTGCCAGCAATATGCTTACACTGCAGACTTCTGTAATACTGAGGGTGAGGACAGGGAGGGAGCCCAGGTAGTCCAACAAGTAGTAAATGACGTGATGAATTGACAGCAAGGATTTGTGGCTTCACTGTGATGGTTCATTTTCTGCAAAGATGCTGCTGTTGTTGCTGGGGTGATAGCTGGTGCTGGCTGGGAGAACAGCCGTGTGTGCACATGGGAAGCAGGGAAGAGATGCAGTCTTTGAAGGCTTGACACAAGTGTGTGCTAAAATATGCTGATTAAAGTTAAATATCAAATTAAGGAACCAGGCCTGGACACTCATGGAGTTAGAGGCCTGACCATGTTGAATTGGTCCTCATCTACCCTCTTTGTCAATGAGTTAATTGGATTGCAGACCCCAGAGGGACCTCAAGTCTATAAGAAGCCTGAAGTGGCTGGGAGCTGTTTTGGTACCTTCCTTCAAATCACACAGCCTGCAGTGTAATAAGGGCATTCTTGCAGTGTTAGCAGATATCCTGTAACACAGGCAGGTGCTGCGGGAATACCACTCCCTCTGGTTTTCAAAATTGCTAGTATCCCTGGATCGCCATCCTTGTAGAACTGTGTAGAGCCCTCAACACGATCCAGCATCCTTGCTTTCAGGAGAGGCCAGGTTTCCTTTTGGAGCTGCGCCTTTTTTCTGTTCTACTCTGGCAGTGCATCACTTGGTGGCTGTCATTGCTTCGAGTCTCTGGTTTCAGTTATCTCTGCTGCACTGCTCTGTTCTGTTCTCTATGGGTTTTGTGGTTGCAAAGTGCTGGACTTCCCAGGCTGCATTTTGAGCTGCTGTTTTTTCCTCTTCAGCTCTTCTCAGTTTCAGCTGTGTTTGACCTGCCCGTTTTCGTCATTAGCTTTATGTGATAGCCTTCCTCCCTTCCTTCTCCCCTCCTCTCTTTTTTTTTCGTTTTCTTCTCCCCCTGCATAGCTCCTAGTACCTCAAGACCATTTTTCATGTTTATTTATACTTTAGCTCCCATTTTGTATCTGTAAGGTCTTTCTCCTATCCCCAGTCACCATGCAACACCAGCACCTCAGCCAATATCACACCCAGCCTTTCAGTGAAGCAGAGGTCTCCTCTGTTGCCTGGAAGGAAGGAATGCTGTTTTGTCTTTGCTCCACGGTTGTTTTCACTAAAGAAAGCCTTTCCTCCAGATGAGGATGGCAGGGCATAGGAAGAAAGCAATGCTTAATTTTTCCTGCTCTGCTATGTCTGCTGCAGCACCCACCAGGGCTGGCTAGCTGAGAGGAGAGTGTCCTATCCTCTGCAGCATATGCTGTGTCTAGGATGTGCTGGGCACAGTCCTCCCCCAACTTCACCCTGCCCAGCATATGATTTTCCCGAATAGATACAATACAATTCTTAATGCCTAATTCTTATTCTGAGAATACTTTACAGCTTCTCACTGGAAAGATGATTAATACTGCATTGCCAAGCCAGTCACACTATCCCCAGCAGAGCTATAAATAAACACCACCCAGCAGTTGCATGCAGCAAACCCTATTTTATTATTTTCCATTCATAATACAAAACATGAGAAGGAACTGCTGCTTAGAGAAGAGGCTGAGTAACAGCTGTAGTTTATTAGGCACCTTACTTTTTCATCTTCCAAAATCCAGGGGGCAAAGAAATCCTACACTTATTTTTGTGTAAGTTTAGCTGTTCTCTAGTTATGAATGTTATTTGTCCGTCTAGTTGGGTGAGATACAGGATTAAGTGTGCAATCTGCTTCACATGGCCCCAGGTAGGAAGGCTTTTCCTGTTCAAAATTAGGTGAAAACCCTCTACCAAAATTGCTTGTTCAATGGAAAACTGGTTTCTTAGCCAAATGCAAACAACTGTTATGGTTGCCATGGTTTCCTCATTTCTTATGAAACAGAAGTCCCTTCCAATGTTGGGTAAGCAGTTTTGGTTAAAAAATATTTAAAAATACTATACTTTTTGATATTAAAAATGTCAAGTGAAGAATGAAGCCCTATGCAAGGATGGTTTCCACTGACACTTCACTATTTCTTGAGATTTGGAATTTTAATCACAAAAAAAAAAAAGTAAATCATGAGAAATATTAAACTGCAGGCTTTAGAGATTCCCATCCAAAGGTATTTTTCAGCTGGCTTTATTAATGGCCCTGGCTGAGGTATTCAGCTGTGAGTCATCCCAGAGGTGGGTGGATTCGAGGAGGGATGCAGGAGGGGCAAGGGGCTGGCATCTCTCCCATGTGGGATGGAAGTGGTGAGGGAGGGGTGGTGTGGCTGCCTCCATGCAGGTGGGGGTTGTGCCAGGCTCAGGCTGTGCTGCCCTGTTGCTGTGTGCACTGGAGACATGAGTCTCCGTGTGCCACAGAACAGTCTTATGGAGCCTTGGGTGGCTGCACTCCAGTTATGGGCCACCTCAGGTACCAACCTCTTAGTGAGACTGTAAAGCCTTTCAGGGGAAACACAGTTTCTCTTGTACTGTCAATGTATGGCTTAGGAATATGGAAAAGGAACTGCTCTTATATGAACACTTCTAATTATATGAATTTTGTTTTCATACAGCTGGCAGCTTTCTGAAATATATTAGGAAAAAAGTATCTACCATAATAGTATTATTCACCAAAGCCTAGATTTAATCAAATACAGTGCACAATAAATTTGCAGAAGCTACGTGATTTGTTGGGGGAAAAGTTCAATGCTCTAATAAGATGTTTCATAGGAGTAATTTCTTTGTTTGTTATACCAAAACCTACATATCTCCAAAAAGGAAATCCCCCCAAACCTCTTACACACTAATAGTTTTATGCTTTTTTTTGGTATGTGATACCTTCTCCAGCTCACTAAGGCACTTGGTAATGATTAACTGAAAGGACTTAATTGGTACCAGTAAAGGCATACTTTCTTAGAAATTAGCTCATGATAATTCCTCTTAGGATTATAGTCTTTATGATTTTGTTATAGGAAGTCAAACAGAGAGCAAATTAGAACATTTCTGAAGAAAAAAAAAATTAGAATCAAGGTAAGGATTTACAAAAACAAAATAGGGTATTAGCTTGATCTTGTGGAAACTTTTAGGTGATGGTTGTGTAATTAGTTGCTAAATCCTCTATGACATAAGCTGCTTCTTGCTTGCTTCTGGTGAAAGAGGATTCTTTTTTTACGGTATGTCAAGTAAACTGTAGAGCAGTCATCAACAAACACTGGAAAATTTAGGAAAACTTGAGAAAGCAGACCTATATAGGAATGTCCTAATAATTTAATAGTCACTTAGTCAGGTCCTAGGCCCCCTATTCTGAGACTCAGGGGGAATGAAGCTTATCAGTTACATATGCTTAACTGTTCAAAAATCATGGCTCTCTCTCTCCAGATTGTATGACTTTGTTAAAAGACATGGGCTTGGGGCTGAAGGGGAAGAGGATCGATCTCCCTTAAGCATTCACCTGCTCTGATTTTGTTCCCTTCACTTTAGTAACATAAAACACTGTAAGTTTCCTCTTCCCTGTACAGATGTCAGGAACTGGTGCAGCCTAGGGCACTGCCAAGCCCTCAGAAAGGCCGGTGCTTTTACAGGGGTGTCTGGCATGCAATACTCTGGTGTCATGCACGGCAGGTAACATTATCCCTCATGTTACTGCTCTTGGTAAGGGTTTATCCTGGTGCTTTTACAAGAATTGCCATGCCAATACTTTAGGTCGCAGCTCCAATCATCAAAGTGCAAGTGAGTGTCCAGGCAATCCATCCAAAGAACCTGATGCAGCAAACTCTACTGCTTTCAAAGCTTTATCTTCCATTTGGACTCAGACTGCTGGCTGTTTTTGGGAGATTTCTTCTGCTTCCTGGCAAGTAAATGGCATCTATCAGAAGAAGAGGCATGAACCTGGATAGAGTTTTTCTCCTTTGTCAGCAGGGACAGAACAGACTCTGCTCACCTGGACCCTAGAGTGCACCCAGCTCCTTTCCGATGACTGCTGTAGGCTCACTTTCTGTGAGTTTGCAATCTGAAAAGTCCCCACATATGTGATAAAACAGGTCAAGTTTAGAGTGAAGATTCTGTCTCCTTGACTTTCCTTTTCTTCCCCAGCTGGCAAGTTGTGAAACTGAAGATAAGAAATACAATATTCCTAAGATGAAAACTAAAGAATATGAATTTCTGAACATGAGGAATCCCCCAGTAATGAGACCACTCTCAGAGGACATCTAGCTGGACTTTGGAGTCTCATAAACTATTAGGTCAGTCTACCAAAGTGAATTCCTCGTGTGACAGACAATATGCCCTGTGCCCACCCTGTTCACCTGTGACAATTCAATGGTTTGTTTTCCCATTGAGGGGATCCTTTTCCTGGAAGACAGGGCAGGGGACTCTCTCTTCAACAATAACAAGAAATGTGTGCAACTGGAAAAAATTGTGATGTGGAAAAGGCCATATCATAAACCAAATACTTAACTTGCTTGTCTGAAACATTGCGCTCGTCAAACAAGCAAAACCTTCTGAAGACACTCCCAAATGAAAGCCCAGAAGTTTTNTTTTTTTTTTTTTTTGTTTGTTTTTTTTTTTTTTGTTAGAGCACATTTAAATTTAAAATTCCAGCAGAGGAGTACACTGAGTGGTTCTGCTCTGGTTTTTTTGGGGTTTTTTTTGGTTTTTTTTTCAGAGGCAGACAGAGTGTCCACAGTAAGAAACCTCAGCTCAGCTCAGAAACACACCAGTTGTCCATACAACATTTGTTTTCTGAGCTATTTGTGTATGTCAGAGGATGTTAGGCTAAATTACTTCCCAAGGAAAGATGCTGGTGGGTGTTACTTGTAGAAAAATGCATCAGCTTGGTGTTGCCCACAGTTGTGACTTCTTTCTTGGAAAGCAGGGACAAGGATGCATGTCCTGTCCTTTACTAGGATATTAATTTAATGGAGATAGGAAAAGAATCAGCAGTAGGGCTGGACTAAGCACTTCTGCTAGTAGCAGCTTTGTCCATAGAAAATGTCCATGACAAGTGCACAGGTATGAAGATCGATACTGTAAAATATTTTTCCTGGATCTTTTCCTTTGTACCCCAGTCTGGTTTGATATAGGAGCACATATATTTTATTGATAATGTTATTTAGTAGACTATATATAGGTCATGGTCTTCAGCAACTGCTGATCAGCCAGTGTTCTGAAATACTTCATCTTTTTTTCCTCCCACCTTCTGTCTCATCCATATATTTGTTGCAGAAATGTGTGACTGCATATCTCATCAATCATGGTAGATCCTATTCAACCTACTGTATGCTATTACAATTCCAGTGTCGGCTCCTGCATTTCAGCTATAGAGTATGGCAGTATTTCTCCTCAGCTGTAGAAAGTAAAGCAATTTCATCCCCTAAAAACCTGCATATGGCAGGTGTGGTATGTATTCTTGGGCATGAGAAATCACTGGATATTTGACTGATTAATGCTTAAGATGTAAGATTAATGTTTAAGGTGTAATGCACCTGGCCAATTTGTTTTTTAAGTGAAGATTTGGATCAAGTAAAACATTAGAAACAAAAGGCTTTCTGTATGTTTTTAAAGTAACTGATTATCTCCCTTGATAATACATTTTAAGAATTTAAAAGTGAAACTGCTCAGTCTGAAGTATCATAACTTTGTACTTGATCTCAGACCATACATTATTGATTTCCAGTATGTGAAAAGTATCTAAAATGTCTACAACAAAAATGCAAAGAATAAAAATGCTTTCACTGCTTTTGAAATTAAAATCAATGTTATATTCATTATGTTGCAAGGAGTTGAAATTTGTTAAGTAGGTTAAGTAGTGGGAGGAATATTATAAAAAATTATTGCATTCCATTGTAAGAAAAATTAGTAAAAATATAGTATAACTAGTAGAGAAATAAAATAAATTCTGCAATTAAGTACAAAAATACACTAATGCAAAGTTATTGTGAAGGGTTGAGTATTGCTAAATATTGCAAAGTTTAAGTCTGTAGTGACCATCTCTTCGGCAGGAACTCTTCCTTAATGGATCATAGGTTGCATTCCAGGAAATAGTGATAATTATCTCAGCCTTTAATTCCCAATATAAGTGTCTTTTTGCAGCCTTAATCCCAGACTTAGTGGGCTCTGCTGTCCTTTACTCTGGAGAGGAAGAGGTCTAGAGGGGCTGCAGGGCAATTGCACATTTAGGGTTCATCTCACCTGTACTTGACTACAACACCACACAGGATATGAGTGACTTGTTTATGCTGTCTTTGTAACTGGTGGGTAGTCACAGGCAGTTTGCTGCACTCTTGTGTTAGGGAGAGCCATGTCTCCCTGTGAGTTGTGGTGGAAGACCAGGCAACAGCCTTGCATTCCTGCCTACACCTGGACAGCATACCTAACACCTGTATCCCTTTTGGATCAGCATCCTTGCCCTGGGTTGCTACTCACAAAGTCTGGCTCTTCTGCACCCTGTGGTGCATTGTGGTGCTTCCTGAGTAATATCTGCATAGAGATTCCCTAGAGACATGTATTCACCCTTTTTAATCTGAAAATGTTTTCCGTTCTGGAAGAATCTGGGATTTTGTGTTTGTTTTCTTGAGTGCAACTCTGTTTTTCTTTCCTTTTTTTTTTTTTTTTTTCTCCTGAGAGCAGTTCTAGTTGATTTTGCTATTGCACTGTGTAGAATATTGCGCCTACATCCTGGCCCTTTCTGTATGGAGTTCCCAGAAGAATCAGCCTTCTCAACGTTTAAGCAGTATCATAAGCAACTTTCTATCACAAATCAGTGCCTATTTCTCTCCTACTCCTTCTCCCACCCCCTCAAAGTGCCATCTCATGCACACTCACATTTGAGTTTCTGCTTATTTTCATTAGGTATTAGAGACAAAATAGCTCTTGCCCTCTTTTGCTTACAGGTTCTTATACCAATGGGAGCAATAATGACTGGACTGTTTTCCCCCCCATCCCCCCCGCCCCACTCTATTATATGCAGAATCCTTTCACAGACCCAAAGTAAAGCGTACACTAGCCTGAAGCTTCTCCTGTTTGCTGCATTATTCCTAGGTATTGCTGCCAGCTCTGCCTGGTACAAGAGATATTCTGTTCTCTGGATTTTCCGCCTTCGCAATATTTATTTGCAGTCTTTCTCTCTTGTGAGTATAGATAGCAGCCTGTCTAATGGACATCTGAGTTTCCTGTGAGGTGTCTTCACACCCGTGGCACTAAAAAAGCCATCATTATCATTGTGCAGTTTTATAGGGATTTTCAATATAAATTCTACTGTAAGATACTAATAGGAAAGATTGAATTAGCAGAGAGTAAGCACTTACTCCCTTGATCTTATGATAGCCATCTTCTCTGCATTAAATACAGAACCCTAATCTGATGCAATTGCCTTTTTTTTTTTTTTTTCTTTTTTATTCTCTTTAAAGAAAGGGTAGTAGAAGTATACACTTTTGTGTTTCTGATGCTGGTCTGACCTCTGAGCTTTTTCACACATTTTTGAGAATCCTTATGATGTTCAAGGAGATTCAAGGATGACCCTGTTTCCCCAGAGCTGCCAAATGATTTAATGGGATTTGTATTGTACCAGGTTCCAAAAATGCAAGGTTTGTTCATCTCCTTTTGGACTTCTTTCCTGGGGTTTTGTAATTTTTCCTTTTCCAAAATAAACTGCAGTTTTCCCTCTCTTGTCTGTTTCCACCAATACAATGCAATTTTTATTATATGATGAGTAGTAGTAGATTTATTGCTTTACTTGGCCAAGGAACAAGGTGGCAGTTTTGCATGGTGTGGTTTTGGTGGTCATTTGTCTTTTTGAGGGGAAAGCGAGATCTGCAGCTCTACATGCTTGATTATGTTGCATCTCCATTTCTTGTTTTTCAGAACCAATCAAGAGAAAGAAGCCATTGGCCTCTGAAGTTAAGATAAAGAAAGAAAATAAAACTATCTATACTAATAGGTAACTAATGTTCCATGAAACTATTTTCCTTGTCTCAATGCAACTAGCTTTCTTTAGCTTTGGGACTTTGTGACTATGTGGCATAACAAGATCATACATGGATTAGCATAATAGTAGTTGCAACAATAGTATTTTTAAATAGATCATTTAGTAGTGCTTTGATGTTTTTAATAATCCCTAATGGTGCAGCATGAGAAATGACTCTCTAAGTGCTCAGAAATTAAGCCTTAGAAAGAAAGAAAAAAAAAAGCTGTCATTATAGAAAGGCACCTATTGATCCCTGTCACAGAACTGGGATGCTATCTCACCCTCTAGTTCTTTTGAATAAATAATGACCTTTGACATAATGCAGCACTGGACAGGTTAGAAATAGCAGCTAGCCTGTGAGAGAGGCTGAGATATAACAGCTTCTCAGCTAAAATAAAGCTGAGACCTGCTAGGGGTGGGGTCATCTTTTCACTCAGTTCTGTCACCGGATCTAACTAGAATTACATTTATTTGACAAATGATCTGAAATATTCTTGCTGAAGAGGTCCTTATATTTGGAGAAAAAGTTATCTCAGATTTTCTGGAAGTCTCCAAATAGGCTGGACCTTGCAGATATGCCTGAGGTCCTGTGTCTGGTTTTACCATAATACAACTCTTGTGGTTGGAGGGGACTTCACTACTTGTTCTTCAACAACTCCAGAGCCTTTTGGTAGGTACTTGCTTTTACAAACACTTGGCCAGGGTTTTTACAATTTCTTCCCTGTATTCCAGACCGGCATGTGCCTCCTTGAGCTGGTAGCAAGGCAGTCCAAAGTGTCTCCGCCAGGGGTCTTTGTTGAGCAAGAGCTGTTACACTCTATGACCGGGACTGGCCCTTCATATTATTTGGTCTCTGCTGAAACCTTCCAGATGAGGTGCAGTCTGTGCAATGCTACCTGGCATGGCAGTCTCCAAGGGAGGTCATCTGCAGGCAACACACTGCTTGTTTCTGTGTGTGGAGGGAGATCCCTTGGCTTCTGGAACAGAAGTGGTCACACTGGCACAACATACACACGAGATACTTCGGAATTGCTGAGGTCTCCTTAGGGTGAGTAGAACACTCTAAGAGCCTGTTACATCTATGTCTGTTCCTGCAGCTGTCTCAGCCCAAGCAGGTCGGCTGTTGCTGTGTGGAACTCCATTGCAAGGCATTGCCATCATATAAGTTGTGGATCCTGCAAGCTCTCTGTAATATCTGGGAAGGTGGTTTATGTGGAACTAAATGTCACTGTTTGGGAAAAGCTTTACCTATAAATGACCAAAGGATTAAATACTGCAGTATGCATTTGCAAGTAACTGCCAGAGTTACCATTTAACTCTCATCCCTGTTTCAGTTCTACATTCTCTGGCGGTCTCAGCTGAAAGCCTTTGGACTCTTGTCCCTAGGTCCCTGTTTTCCTAGTACAGACCAGTAACAGAGATGTTGCTTTGGTCATTAGTGGTGACCTTGCACGTTTCTGATAGGAATGGCAATTCATGTTTTTCCTTTGGAAGTAGAAGTATTACTTTTTCTTAACTGAAGAATCCCTTTACCATGAAGAATCTGTAAGAGCTGCACTGAGATTAATCACAGTTGCCTATTACCACAATTAGGCGGGTTTGTGTATGCAGAGATAAAAAGGTCTAGAGATAAGAAATTAGTAAAACCCGGTTGCTAGAAATGGGTTCTTGGAAGTGCGAATTTTAGCAAAAGCTGCTGGAAATGTTACAGTTTCCAAGAGATGCAGAAAGAAATGCTTCCAATGTTTAATTACTGACAGAATCCCTCAAATAACTTGATGGGATAGAATCGTTTCATTACGTACTTGGGCATGAACTTTCATGAAAGGTCTCCACAGTCCTTACAAAACTGAGAGCCAAGCTCAGAGTCAGCTAAGAGTTCAGATGAGTTACATCAAGCAAGTCATAGGGCTCAGTGTGAAATCCTCCGAGAACATGAATTTTCTATACTAGGAAGCTTAAAATCTAGATTTTAAAATTATGCATACATCTTTTATACTGATTTTATCACCAAGATGTGTCTCCACAGCAGCAATCAAAGCCTTGGGAGATATATCTGTAAGCCAGTGTTGGGAATCTTTTAAAGAAAAAGCCTCCAAATGTGATATTTATATCTTCACAGGCTATCTTTAGGTACCATTTGTCATGTTCTTGCACAGTGTCTCCCAAACCTCCTCTTTCTGAAACAGCAATATTCCACACCTCATTCTTAAACTTCAGGAAAACATGGAAAGCTCCTAAAATAATTTTCATTCATTTCATAGAGCAATAACATCAGTACCAGTAAAATGAAGTGAAACCATCCTGTCCTCTTCAAAGACAATTTTGGAATGACTTTTTCACATCAGCTGTGAAACAATTGCAAGGACACTAGATTTCCAGCCTTATTGTTTTCTGTGAGATGAGCAGAGCAGCACACCACACTTGGGATTTGCTGAATGTAGAAATAATATGTCTCTGCGTCATGACATCTCTGTGGGGTGGCAGAGAGTGTGAATGAAACAACAGTGAGCAAGAGTCTGTAATCATACATAGGGCTGATACTTAGTCAGGGAATAGAAAGGGAGACACAGCAAGGAAATGTCAAAACAGACATGAGGAATAGGGTGCAGCAGCAGTGCATGTGTCAGGGGAGAGTGTGGATTTTTATGGGGTGAGGGGTGAAAAACAGAGAAAAGCACATGCAATAATTTTGCATATACAGTATATCCCTGCTAGTGAGTGAGAAGGGAAAGAATAAAGCAAACATCAGAACCATCCAGAACTGGAGATCAACTTGATATTGGGAGCAGAGCTCTTAATGAGTGTGTAATGATCTCAGAAAAAGATGCTTGCTGCCCTTCAAAGCTCTGAATCCAGGATGATTTGTTGAAGTATCTTTCTTAATGGTAATAAGTGAGGAGAACCACAGATGAAGAAATAACAGAAGATACAAAATGGACGGAGAGGGAGGAAGTTGTGCAAAACTGTGTAAGTGGGTTATTTTGAGTGATAAAAATGTTTTTGAGGAAGGCTAAGGTCATGAAAAGAAATTTCATGCTTAGGTGGACCAAGGCAGTTTGGGGCATATAGAACCAACAAGATATGACATGAGAGTTGTAAAGATGTTGCTGATGTTAGAGCATTAAAAGTATTCTGGTTATTTCTATCTCCTGCACTTGGAAGAATAAGGTAATGCTGCCTACTCTGTTGAAAGCTGAAGATAAATCAACAGGGACTTTCAATCAGTAGTCCAAGTAATTTGCTTCCATGATCTCAAAAGAAAGAAAGATGCAATTCCCCTTCTCTCATTGAAATAAACAATTATTTTATTGATAATTAAAAAAAAAATTAAGTACTTGAAACACTGACTTCTGAAGACTAGAAGTAGGTTATTAGTATATAAATAAGATGACACAGGACGTTATAGAGTTTTTGAACTGACCTAATTCCTGAGGAAAATATTGGAAAAAATTGAGACAAGATTCAGTTAGTAGAGAAATAAAGGGTAGGCGTATAATTAATGTCAGTTAACATAGTTTTATGCAAAACATGACTTGTCAAGCAGAATTTAATTCATTCCTTCAGATTATAAGTTTGTTAATGAAGGCAGCTATGGAGGTATACGGTTCTTTGTAGTGATTTTGATCTTATACCATTAACTTTTTGATATAGAAATATTGCTATTTGACACTGAAATGTGCAGGTGCTAAGAATTGACTAGCTAACACAAGTAGTTTCTAAGGGAGGTTATAATAAATATTGTTTGTTTCAGTGTGTTCTATAAAATTTGCTGTTGAGCTTATCCTCCTCCTCATCATCATGGCTAGA